>VURO01004432.1:76755-95608 GCA_015108175.1 Pelvicachromis taeniatus | reverse complement strand
TGGGCAACAGCAGCTGTGACGTCATTTAAAAAAAAAAAAAAAAATACTAACTCTCTGTCCAAACCCTTAAGTCTGACTGGAAGCAGCAATGGAGACAGATGTCTTGCGAACCACATTATAGCAACAAGAGTGGGGAAAAGATGACACCGAAGGCATAAAAAATACTAAATGATGAGCAAAATATTGCCAGTGGCATATCCTGTGTCAAAACAGAGCTGATAACTTATAAAAATAAACACAGGAAATTTGCTGCGAGCTGCAAATACAAAAGATGAAAAAGGGAAATTAAAATAGAAAACAAAAAGGCAAGACTGTGACACACCCTGCTGTTGCATTGCTGCCTGGAAATATTATCATAAAAAAACAACACACACACACACACACACACTATATATACACAAAAAGTCATGCATTGCATAAGTCCATTGTTCAGGTTTGGAGCATTGCAAGCCAAGCCTTCGTTGTTGTCAACAAAGCTCTCATTTAAGAAAACCAAGTGGCTTACTAAAGAATAACATAGCATTTAAATGAGTCTGTCAGCCAAAGCAGCAGGGATTTAAGAGTGTTGATTAGAAAATGTGCAATCTGAGATGCAACACTTGTGCGCCGTCCACAACAGAGGTGCTAAAAGATTGCATGCAACGATAGTCAAGCACAGGTGGTTACTTACTTTAAGTGAAAAGCATTTTCATGCAGCTACCTGAGTTTTATATACCAAGATTTTAGAGAACGAGGTAACAAAATGGGTTGGATTACAGGTGGAGTAGAATTTGCAAAGCAAATTGGTTACCAGGGTGAAGGGAGGGCAGCAGCACTCCTGTGAAATGTGCAGCAGCGTAGCTCAGAATCTTGGGCACCTCCCCTCTTTTTTTTTGATAAATTAATCTAATTACTGGGGCTAATATCCAGCTGTGACCTAGACTCGTTACCATTTTAAGCAAGGCACTAAAGACACTCAAAAAAAAAAGGAATGATGATGTAATTAAACTGAATAACAAGACTAAGAATGTGAACTACACCAAATACGCAATCCAGTGAACAATAGCAGATGATTAACTAGTGTCTGTTTCTGTTCATTCACATTCATCCAAGTAATATATGCAGCGTGGTATGTTAGTGGTGATGATTTACTGTCAATTGTGTAAAGGGGAGAAAAAATAAATACATTTTTGAAAACAAGCTCCAAATTGAAACACAGCACCTTATCAGCAGCCAGCCCTTCTTAATTGGTGCTACATAACCTGCTGCGTGGAGGCTGCAGATTCCTGTGGGAGCATAAATAGGCCTAGAGGGCTACAGGTTTTAGAAATCACTCTCATCACACAGATTAAAAAAACATATCAATAATCATAATTTCCAGTGCACAACTTTCTCAGGTTTTAAAGATAATATTAAAGTGAAGCTGCCAAGGATGCAAAGGATGTGACAGCTGTTTTACTCCACCGTTCCCTCGCTCGCTCTCTCCCTCTCTGTGTCTGTCTGTCTCTCCTTCTCCTATCTTTAAACTGGCCAGTCCTCTGGCACAGAACATGAAATCCCTCTTAATAATAAATAGGCTACCTCAAGCATTTCGGAGACAAGGGCCCTGCGTGCTGCATGACTCAAAGACCACCTTAACTTCACTTTTTTATATAAAAAATTAATACCTAGCCATCCCGGCATGTGGCATCTGACGAAATCAAACAATGGCTTGTGTGTGTGTGTGTGTGTGTGTGTGTGTGTGTGTTGTGCAGCCTGTATTCAAAGGAAAAGCCCCCGCTGGATGTGCTGTAGCCTAACCACAGGGCATGTCTGCCGGCACGCAATTAAGCGACCTCAACCGCAACCGTGTTGAATTTGGAAACCATACCTCTCCTCCACCCTCCCTCAACTGACTGTAAACACTGATACAAAAAAGCAAAGCGTTAGAGAGAGAGAGAGAGAGAAAAAAAAGGCGGCTTGGTTTTCAATGTGATTATCTCTCGTTGCTTTAAGTAAAATCTCCAAAAGAAACCTCAGGAGAAGTGTCCATAATTGGTGAGCAGCAGCAGCAGCAGCCTATCCCCCCACACGAATTGAAATGCAAACAATTCCGGACCACTGACATTGAAAAATACAATAAAATAATAAAAATAAAAAGACACAGGCACTGATACAGCGCGGCTTATCTTGTAGCTTTCTACTGCAGCACGCTTTAAAGCCAATTATCGCCGTCCATAAGGTCGTTTCTGTGTAGGAGGTGTGCGGTGTCATTTAGCCTACCTGTGCATCATCCAGCGATCCGACACATGGATACAGGGAGGGTTTGATTATTCCAGCCAGGCACAAGAGAGGGAGAGAGAAGAGAGGAGGAGGAAGAGGAGGAGGGGGGAAAGGGGGAAAAAAAATCCTAAATTGAGCAGAGATGAATGCGGCAGATGAATAAGCGACCTCTGTCTTCAGAAAGGATATTCTTATCTTCAGATGTTGCTGTGTCGATGGAGGCAGGCGGGCAGGGAAGCCCAGAGCTTCTCTGTACAAACAAAGATGCTTTCTCTCCTCCGCCGCACCGAGGGCAGCAGCAGCAGCAGCAGCGGCAGCAGAGCCGTCATTCCCCCGACACTTGATGGTAATAGTTTGGTAGGTAGCTTATATGGGTTGAGGGCGCGGTCAGCTGCTGTTGACCAATCCCGCTTCCCATCAAACTATAACAGCAGCGTTGCCATGGAGGATTAAACGGCGTTTAACCACAGAAATGTAACCTGCGCGACTTAAGCATGCAAATTGGAATTTCCATCACAAGTTTCATATTAAGTGGGATATCTCAACATAGGAGTGGCATCCTATTTTTAAGGAGGCGGTTCAAATGTTCAACCAGATCCTGCCTTAGGTCTCCTCGTGTTGCCAGAGTGTCCTTGAGCAAGACAGACCATGGGATTGTGTTCACCCCCCCACATCACCACTAAAAGTAGTCCCCCTGCTCCAGTCTAGGGTCTGCAGCTCCATGTGTGCCTTAATGAGCTGCTTACTCATCCAGTTGCCATCTTTGTTTGATATCATGTAACAAAACACACTGTGGTGTCATTCCTACATTAGCAGCCCCCCTCCACGTTCACTTTTCCCCCAACTGAGTATTTAAAGCAGGAAAACTTTCATGACTCTGAGGAAAAGTATTTGTTCAGTCTCTCTCTCTCTCTCTCTCTCTCTCTCTCTCTCTCTCTCTCTCTTTAATTAAAAAAAGACTGTCCAAAGTTAACAGTGACACCAGTGAGCAGGCTAGAGTATTTAAAGTTGCTATCATCCCTGTAAGTGAGTGAGTATGGATGCGAGCTTTATTTACACTGTAATTCTTAATTCTGCTCAAATCATATTAAATTAATAGCAGGTTAGAGAAGAAAGAGCGGGAAAAGTTAAAACAATAGTTTTAAAGTTTGAAGTTGATTTTTGTTTAAAATTATATGAAAAGGTAGTAGAGTACATTTAATACCCAACAGCAAGTCAGCTTGCTTTATATAAGGAACACACACAGAGAAATAACAAAAGCAGACAACACTGCAGATCAACTGCAAAGACTTCACACAGGGTTATGTAAGTTTTCTGGTGGAGAAAATCAAAATTTAACCTCATTATGTTGAAGTGAGCCGTACATTTTCTGGATGATACTTCAAGCTCCTTTGTTTAATCGTGCTGCTTTTCCATGCTGGAATTGGATTCAGATAAACTGACGACATTTGCATTTGTGTAGTAAGAAAAAAGTGAGGTCAACTCACACGTATCATTTTTCTATATCTGCTGATTCTGTATTCACTATCCTATATCAGGTCTATGCAGCATGCTGAGAAGTGTAGAATATTTGACTTATTGGTGATGGTTGACTCACCCATTTAAAACTCTAAAAGCCTGTTAAGGTGAGCCAGTATGGGACTAAGCCTTCCTTGTGAGACAGATAAAATCAAAGCAATCTTGAATCTGACGATGACAAATGAATAATGAATGTGCTGAAATGGGTTTACCTGTGAAACAATTCAGTCCAACTGAGTAAAAACGGCATTGAATATTTTTACGGTTACATTTGCTGCTAAAATCAACAATATGGCAGCGTTCATGATTTAGCACAGAGGGAAATTCAGCAATGCATATATACATATATATAGTCATGTTACCTCCTTATTCTACAATAGCTTGTACACCTTTAGCAGCAAGAACTTTGAGATCTTGAGTTAATGGTTTTTTGTGTGAGTTTATCAGTCTCTCACATCATCGTGGAGGGATTTTGGCCCATTTTTCTTTACAGCGTTGCTTTATTGCATAGAGGTTTGCAGGGTTTTCTTCATGAACAGCTCTCCAGAGGACCAGAGCATGTTAGTCGTGTAGAGGTCTGGACTTTGACTCGGTCATTTTAACACCTTGATTCTTCTTTTTCAGACATTCTGTTGTAGATTTGCTGCTGTGGGATCGATTGCATGGATGCATACTGTGGTATACAGAAGAGTTCATGGTCAACTTAATGACATCAAGCTGCCCATGGTTCTGTGTTTGCAAAACAAACCTAAATCCTCATCCCTCCTCGGCAAGCTTTAGGTGTTTGTTGCAATATGTTTAATTTTCAACAAATCTGGCACTGTGGATTAAACCCAGACATCTCCACTTTGGTCATGTCTGTCCAAACAACATTTTTTTAGAAGTCTTGTGGTTTCTTCAGATGCAACTTTGCAAACCTAAGTCGTGCACAGGCTGCCATGTTCTTCTTAGAGAGAAGACGCTTTCTCCTGGCAACAATTCCAAGCAAGTCATACTTGTTTCTCTGAACATTATTCGGTCTAACCTTGAGGTTAATTTGCTGGGCGGTCCAATCCCGGGAAGATTGGCGACTGTCTTGAATGTTTTCCATGTGTGTAAAATCTTTGATTGATGGATTTAAACTTGTTTGGAAATTGTCTTATAACTCTTCCCACATTTATGGACAGCAATAACTAATCCCCTTTTTGGCATTGTGTTAAGACACACCTGAATACTCCAGACCAAAAAGCTGCTCTTTTATAGAGGTCCGCACACTTATTGAAGATCAATAAATGAAGTAATAAGGTTGAGCTCAATTTTTCTACACGGCTTCTGTATTTTGTCTGTTTGTTAAATAATTAATGACATTTATGTCACGTGTTGTTCACCTAAAGATGTATTTAAATGAGTGTAGAACCCTGTACGGGTGAAGTTTTCTTTATGTCCTTTTACACAAAACCTTAGAATTGAAAGAGAGTGTCCTTTCTTTTTCACATGACTGTATATGTATATGCACATAGATTAAACAAACAACTACTGGAAATGTTAATGAAAATAATCTGGAATTCAGCAAATGCAACTAAATCTGAATTAAAAGCATGTCCACTTGTCACCACAACCCATCTGCCTGCCAGTCACATAGTAAAGATGGTGCACTGCAGTCCAAACAATGTCCTCATCAGACGTCTGATTGTTTCAAACCCTTATTTAAAAGGCAAAGTTCACTTGCTTTTTGGAGGTGACGTGTCCGGGGATCATTTGCTGATTTTGCATGTATATGGCACAGCGGCTGACAAAAAAATCCCCTTCTTGTCATTCTCTTATCTTACCTTTAACATCTCTCCTCAGCCTTCTGGAGCCTGGATATTATTTGTTTTTTGTTTTTTTTAACACTGCAGGGGGTTTTCTTGGCAGTTATAATATATTCTTTGAGCTGCTACTTTGAGTTTAATGACAAGGTTAAGACATGTTGCTTTTACAGCAGGAAATATAGAAGGTTTTATTATACTTTATTACACTAAATCATTTTTGTGTGTTATCATTACGCTTTTATCCCACTTTCCCCTATTTCTGGGACATAATCAGCATCTGACCAATAGAAACTTTTATTGTGAACGTCTGTGGTATTTTAGTCTGCAGAACACCCTACCAGACAGTGGTGTATATTTTAGTGACCCGTCAAAGGCAATTATTGATTTTTGTTCTGGTCTAAGGCAGAGTGAAGCTCTGTGGCCTCGATGAGGAAATGGAGGTGCGCATCTCTTGTGCAAAGAGCAACAACTGCAATAAAATATTGAACAACTTTCATAGGAGAAAGCCCTGAGGGTTTAAGAAACGTATGCATATTACTGAACCTGCTTTCTGGGATTCAGGTGCACACCTAAAGTTTATTTATTTATTTATTTTTTGTATTTTATTTGAAGAATGTTCATTCACCAGTGCAAAACATTCCTGTGGTTCGTGCCGTCCTTGTGATACAGTCTGGAGCACTTCAAATAAGCAGTAAATATTCAAAACAAGCCAGACAGTCTACTGTCATAAAAAGTGTGGTGCAAGTACAGTTAACAAGGATTCCTAGCAAGTAGTAAAGTAACCAACCAATTAAAAGCTGCAGTGCATCTTAACTGCTTTGCAAGAGTGCGTAATATTCATTATGGATTAGAAGTCATATTAATACATAATGAGCCATTATGCTGAATGAGTGCAGCAGGTCAAATATTAAGTACTATCAATGTATAGCAGTATTCGTATTATCATAATGTTTGAACAACAGTATTATTACCAACTCGGCTCATTGCTTTGGAATTGTTATGGGATAATATGACAAAGCAGATACAAAGACAGGAAATCAATAGGCCTTTTCACAGAGGACATTCTGACATGTCACAGTTGGAAAATTACAGGTGTGAATGATATAATTAATGATGGTTGAATTCTGTTTGGCAGCTTCATTTTCAGGGTCCTGGTGTGCTGGCACTTTGACTCACTGTTCAAGGCTTTATCAATTTATCAAAATCTGGACTTCTGTGCCAAGAACAAAAACAGCTTATTTTATTTTATTTATTTATTTTTAGATATTGAACAAGTAACAAATATTAAATGGATATAATAGACATAATTTTATTAGAAGATTAGGTGTTTGACCTATGAAGTCCTAATGTTGCTGAAATATTTAGGGGGAACTTGTACTATTAATTTCTGCATAACAATGTGTGATTATTCTCAAAAATTCACAGGTAAATAATATGACACCAACAAGGACAACGACAGTTCTAAAAAAAAGAAAAAGATTTGAGACGAACCACTATACTCTAGAAATGGCAGAGACCATACTTATGTCAGTAACAATGGCCAGGATCAAGTTGACTGATTAACTGATTATATAGTGTCAAAACTGTAACTACAAGCTTCTATGTTCTTTCAGGCTGATAGCTATGCCAGCCAGCAAGTCAACTGTGTGTACTCAAGTGGGTCACAGTGGGACACTAGGCTGCTCTGCAAGTTAACCAGCATGGATTGTCAAAGTAAATTCAATTAAATTACATTTTATTTACTTAATGCCAGTCACACCAGCAGTTGCCTCAAGGTGCTTTATATTGCAAGGTAAAGACCCTACAATGATAAAGAAAAAACCACACAATCAAACGACCTTTTAGCAAGCACTTGGCGACGGTGGGAAGGAAAAATGCAGTTTTAACAGGAAGAAAGCTCCGGCAGAATCAGGCTCATGGAGGGACAGCCATCTGAGTGCAAAAGAAATAATAAAAATAATAAAATAATAACAAAATTAAAAAATGTAAATTCTAGTGGAAGTTATATTATTTAATCGTCTCTCGCAACATTTAAGCCTAGGTTGTGGCTCAGGTGGTGGAGTGGGTTGTATGCTAGTTGCAAGGTTGGTGGGCTGTTCCCTAATTCCTTGAGCTGAAATATCCTCGGGCAAAAAGTTGCCCTTTATGCTCCAGTTTGATCAACAAACTGAAACTGCATCTCCAATGCGTGTGTGTGTGTGTGTGTGTGTGTGTGTGTGTGTGTGTGTGTGTGTGTGTGTGTGTGTGTGTGTGTGTGTGTGTGTGTGTGTGTGTGTGTGAATAAATGTTGGAAAGCACTTGGGCATGAATAAAAGTGCGTGACTGGGTGAATGAGACTTGTAGTAGGAAGTCCTTTAAGTGCTCAACTGAGTAGAAAAGTGTTATATAAGTACCCGTGTGTTTACCATCTTTTGTTTTTGCACTCCCAAAAGGAAAACTCTTCTTTATTTCCACTAAGTGGCATTTGTTGTTGTTATTAGGTGAGTTAAAACAGAATCATGCACGCCACTTGCAAAGAGAGCGAGTGGAGTCAGATGGAGCCCCTTTAGGGAAATCAGGTCTTGCGTGATATCATTCCACACTTTGCACATTGCAGCTTCTGTAGTTTAAAGTTTGTCAGCCCTTGGGGGCACCCCACTGGCCTGGGACCCCCGAGCAGTTGTCTGCTTTGCCTGGTGGTAAGAAGAACTTCTGATTATTCTACATGATCAAACATTCGCTCAGAAAGGGTGGAGCTTTACCGAAATATACATGACCAGGGTGCACGGTGGAGTTCCTGCCTTTACAAGTACACCAGGTGAGTGAAGGAGCTGTCAGTCAGGTAGCGTGTACATGCTCACACAGCTCCGGTAAAGAAGTTCAAAGAGATAAAGATTAATAACAAAACATCTGGGTGTGAGTCATGACTTTAATTTTTCTAAAACCAACTTTTGATACCTTCATCAAACGCTTCCCCGACATCCAATAATTCTGTCAATGTTACTGACAAGTGTGTGAAAATGTTTTTTTTTCATCAAAGGTTTGGATAAACACTGAAAATCCTGATACCACCCTATAGCTCAATGACATCTTCTCCTGGCTGAATCAGACCAACAGACCATATTTAGAAATGTTTTCAAACCTTTTCGATGAGGAAACTGAACCAGACCTCCAGTTATCAGTCAGCACTTTTCCATGTGTTGTGTAGGAGACATATTTAATGGGCTGATAATGCTCACTCCTCATTAATAGGTGCAGGTCCCCTCTGCACTACTCACTCCACTGTGACATTACCGGATTTACCACCAGGTGACACTATTCCTTCTTTTCCGTCCTGGCCTCGTGTTGACAAGTTCACGGATAAACAAGGATGGGGAGTGGGAGAGAAAAAAAAAAAGCATTTCACCTGAGTAAAACACTTAGCAACTTAACAATGTCCCCTATGAACCCGCTCTCTTGTGATTCATTGCCAGCAGTGCAAATCAGATGATTGGTGTTCCATTTTAACGCCGCACAACAGATATGCTCAGTGTGTATGCAATTAAACGTCTTTTCAGCCATCTGAGATAAAACTGCATTTCACATGCGCACACATGCACACACATGCACAAAAACACACACAAGCCCAAGTACTTATCTTGTCTGGCACTATTAGAAATCATTGCAGGAAGACTGGAGATAAACGATGTATGAAAATTAATTGAGCAAGTTCAGATTTTACAGTTTAGCAGAACATATTTTAAACTACGTAACTTAATTAAAGTCAATGCATTATAATAACAAAACACCAAGGCCTTCTACGGATTGCTGGTTTGCAGTCTTGTGTGTGAAAAGCACTGTGCGCCAAGCAGTAGGTGTTGTCCTTAATTTTCGGTGAGATGTAAACAAAGATGCTCTCTCTCACCAGGAATAGAAGAGGAAACAACTTTCCCACCAACAGACTCAGTTTAACAGTCTGGATGTCAGTCTGTGAATGGGGCAAGAGAGTGAATAACGGAGAACTGCAGCCACATCAATATCAGGTTTTAAATTGAAACTCTTTGGCTGTTTAACTGCTGATTTGGGTGGCGGGAGTGTTGAATGCAGACAAGTGCGAAAACCATTAAAACAACCCCCAAAGAAGCAAACATTTTAACTGGAACATTGCAATGCCCCCTGCTACCCATTAATAATTTATTTTCTCATATCTGTGCGCTTTACTAATGCAGTCTCTGCTGAACTCGCCCATGCACACCTTCAATAGGAGATTCTGATAAATCTCGTATTAAAGGTTTGTGAGAATGAAAAAAAAAATCTTGAGCCTAAAAGAGGGGAATTCAGGCAAATGCAGGAATATAAGAAAAAAAAGTGAAAGTGAAAAAAAAGGATTCTATGTAAAATCTCGAATGTAAAAAGTTGCAGAAGAACACAAAGGCGCAAGACACAGATTGCAACTGAAAATGTGGCACATCATTTCGTGTGAAAGTTTTCAGGCATATTTATAACCGTGCAAAGAAAGGTTTTGTCTCATTGTCAGCTTAGACTTTTGAAAAATAAGGTGAGAAAACAGAAATCCCCAGGAGTTATCAAAGCCACAAAAAAAAAGAGACAGACTTAAACCACGGACAATGTTCATAAAACATCATTAGAAATGTGCTTTAAGAAATCAGTTAACAGTAATAGGTAAACTTTAAATGAGACATATTTTAATATTGCCAATGCTGATTCTAATTTGCAGAAGTCAGTGTTGCTCTCAGAAGCAGTTACTGTCCATTAGCTGCTTTACTTTAATGCTTGTCAAACATCACGGGCACCTTAATAGCTGAGGTTACTCCGGGCCAATCAGAGCCTTCATTAAAATCAGAGTTAACCCACTTAATATTTCCGGTGGAATAAAATGTTAGATTTAAGCTCATTAAACTTTCACACGCCCGATTATTACGTGATGGAGAGATCATGAATAAGAGCAGAAAAACGTGCAGATGTTGATCAGCATGAAAGAGTTTCTTTTTTAAAAAATGCTCACGTTTTCCTGGCACATGGTCCCCGTTTCATTCGCCAACTCTGTGCAAAACAATTGTATTTGTTGTTGAAAATTTGGGCTCTCACCAAAAAGTCAATGCATTCATTGAGTTTGGTCTTGAAATGCTTGATGTACCATTTGACAGAAAAGCCAGTAGACACGCAAGAACATAATTTGCTCATCATTGTAGATAAATCAGGGGCACGTCAGCTTCAATCTGTCAGCTGCTCTGTGATATTCTGGGGTCATTTGGCATATAGGAAGATTAAATGGGAAACAGCAAATGTAGACAGCATTTACTGTATGTGCTTGTGTGTGTTCCAAAAATTCTTCAATTGATGCACAAACGACCATGAAGCACTGCCAAGCAGCTCAACTACCACCTGCAACTTGATTTCTATTTAGCTGCTGTCTAACTGCTGTTGTGCTTGACAGCAACAACAGCACCTTTTTTCTTTCTTTCTCTCCACATCTAGTCCAATCAGGCGACAGAGTGGGGAATGGTAAGAAAGACAAGATAATTTAATTTTATTCCCAATACTTTTCCTGTCAACATCCATTCAATGTGCAGTGCAATCCGGCACTAGTTGACACTGAAATAAGAGTCACTCTTTCACCCAGCTTTTAAACAATTTTAGTCCAAAAGCAGAACCCGTCTTTTAACAAGATGATGATAATCACGCGGCGCTGCATCCCGCTGAGAACAGCTTTGCAAACACTGCTTTTCCCTCTTAAACTCGACTCCAGCTACTAGTAATATAGCAGTGTTGTCTACTGGCTCTTGCTGACATTAACAGGATACGCCTTTCAAATATCATGGCCTTTGGGACTGGGTCAGAGTTGCTATTTATAGAAGGTCAAGACTTTATGATAGCTTGGCGAGCTGGAGTGATAACTGAAAATAGAGTGGGTTTTAGTTGCTTCACTGCAGCTGATTTTGTGTCTGTTATTGCTTCAGGCTTTGGAACAGATGTGACCTACACATACATGCACTGGATTACTGGTTTGTAACAACTGATAATGCAGCTATGTACAGTAGGTGTGAAATGACAGAGTAGTGAGACAATTTTAAAGTTTGCAGTAGAGACTTTTTTGGATTTCGGAGACATACTGCAAGTATGCAGTGTCAAACATACCCTGTAACTGCCCTGTACTGCAACGGCTGATAAATAGTGTCATCCTGCAGTGTGATTATTAGCACACTTTGTAGTGCTTTGCTTTCAAAGTGCCACAACAAACGTTTAAAAAAAAAAAAATCCTCTGCTAGCCAAACAGTCGAGCAAAATATGGGGAAATTAAGTGAGCTGCTGGAGGTGCAGATATTATCAGAAAGGGGTTATTAAAATTTTGATGATGGATTGCATATTTAGAGACCCAATGTTTGATTCAGGGCTGAACACATTAAATACTAATACTAATTTAGTTTTTCTAATGTGTCAGTATACAGGGTGATGGTTTATTTTGCTGCTCTGATGCCTTGAAAAGAAGAATTAATATAGAAGAGAATGCTGCCTTGGTCTTGTTCTGTGCTGCTATATGATAGTGCAGCCTGAACTGTGGATTCCCAGGATGCTTGAAGGCTGCCTAAGATGACACCAAGGGCCGCCAGTGGCCTGTGAGCTGCACTTTGAGATCCTTGAATATAACACCAGGCTAATACAGCTAGGCAATTTAAATTTAAAATAAAACTGGAAAGAAATACAGTCCTGATTTTATGATGCTGGATCACGACATTAAAAGTAAGTAGAATATTTGTACAGCTTATTTTAAATTATTTGATCAGCGTAACCACAGTAAAAACCTTCCTTCGCTACACTCCAGAGAGTAAATGACATTGACTTGTACAATGCTTTGTTCTGATGCCAGTAACACATAACAGATTCGAAAGGGACACTTAGTTATCCACGACTGACATAACCGAGATGTGACATCCTCTGTCCTCAGCATACGTTCCACCCTTTTACCTTAAACAAGCAATCTGCTCCACCCTCTGCTTAATATTTATAGTCACGCCTTTAAAATGGTGAACCCAGAGCTGTGGTGTGGGTGCCTCTCTTGCTGTGTGTCTGGGACTGGTGGTGTGTACCTGCTGTCGTACTGTTTACATTCTCCCAGTGTCAGAGCCCTGAGCTGCGATCACTTGCGCCACCATGTCTAAACCCTTGTCTGACCACGACAGAAGGAAACAGATTTCAGTGAGAGGCCTTGCTGGCGTCGAAAACGTTTCAGATCTGAAACAAAACTTCAACAGGCATCTCCACTTTACTCTGGTCAAGGACAGAAATGTGGCAACCAGAAGGGATTACTACTTTGCGCTTGCCCACACGGTGCGCGACCACTTGATTGGCAGGTGGATCAGAACCCAGCAGTACTACTATGAGAAAGACCCTAAAGTAAGTTCTAATAAATCTAGGTATGACAGCCTATCACCTACAAATCAATTATTAATCCATCTTTTGATATCTTTTTGGCCATACAAGAACAAACCTGTATTGTGAGTGGTTATAGAGTAATAATGGTATAAGGGAAAGATGCTTAGAGAAATTTGTTTCATAACAATTATTTTGGCACTTCCACTGTTTTATAGTATAACTGTTTCTTCTGCAAGTAAAAAGTGGTGTCACGTACATGAAGACATTTACTCAGGTTTATTTCTAGTAAATACCTATAGAAGGCGTAAGCATGTAACACACACACAAACACACACAGAAAAAAAAAACAAATATTAAAAAAATCTGTTTCCTCTTTTCTTTCACATTAGTTTTAATCTCTTGACTTCTCAAATTTATCTCATAATCCTTTAAGGAACCAAAACCACAGCTATCATTCCACTCACCCTGCTTCTATATTGATGCATTAGACTTATGTATGTGTGCATAATGTAAATATATCAGTCAAAGGAGTGCCACTTGTCTATGTAATTAGCACCTTTCTTCTTTAAACTTTGACAGCTTGATATCTCATATTATGGTCTTTCCATTTTTTTAATCATCACTTCAGTGTATTGGTGTACAGATGCAAATACTGCTTCCTCCACTGAGAACCAAAGCTTTGTATTCTTCAACTGTACCTTCAGCAGCTTGATATTGGTGTAATGCCAAGTCATGACATTTAAACTTCACTGGGGGTTCTTAGCACTCTGCTGGTATGCTGCAGTGCTTATAGTGTGTTGAAACATGAAACCACCCCAAGACCTTCTGTTCCCTTCCTGTCTGACCATACAGCACATGTGTCATGTGACCAAATGCCTCTGAGGGTGTCCGAGTTCGCTTAAAAGCAGTTGCATTGAAGCTGTATCTCAGCAACCCTGGTATTATTAGCTAACAGCCACAAAAAGATCCTTAGAAGAACAATATGAAGCTGTCATTACCACAATATCAGCGGCCACACCGCGTCATTGCTCGAAAATGTCACACGAAACTGCCTGCAATTACAACAGAGGGTTCAGAAGGAGAGTAAAACTCAGCTCCAATTCAATTTATCAGTGGGGAAAAATGTTTCTTGCAAGATTATTAATAACCCTACTGAATGAAAGAGATTATTTTTCTTTAATAACATTAAGAAAATTTGCTTGTGTGGAATAGCTTACAATGCACGAGTTCAGTTTGCAAATTATCTGTACATGCTGCTTCTCACAATGAGTTTGTCGATCGGGCACTCTAACTCAGAAACTAGCTGAGAGCTTTTTCTGGTGCTTTGCATTGAAAGGTCAAAGGTGAACCTCTTAAAGGTCTTGCAGAAGGAGGGAAGACATCGTAGCTTAAGAGCAAGTGCACATCTTTGTGCAAAGATCACGTCCTGAAGAGTTACTATTGCAACAAAAGCGCTATTTAAACACTAATAATACACATTCATGGAAAAGCGGAGCCAATCAGCACAAGAAGATGAAACAAAGATAAGATCTGGAACAGAGTCATATATAATTCAGGAGATCCTGTTAGCTCTATAGTGATACGGCTCTGTCAGATGTATTCATTATTATTTTACACATCCATCTGAACCGCTTCTATTACTCCAGACTTGAACTCCACAATGAAAGGTTATCGGCTCGGGCAGACCTTTACAGTGACCTCTACGAGAGTTATTTTTGCCCAAGCCCAAAATGTTGGGGTTACGTAATACCCGAAGCAATCTGTCACCCAGTCCCTTCTCTTGCCTCCCCTCCCCCTGCTTTACCTCCACAGCCTGTGTCCACCCTTCCATGTCAGAGAGACAGCGAAAAAAAAGCACACAACTAAATGGCAAAGGCTAAACAGAGGCTCAGGTGGCATATTTCTCCGCACTCTCAACCATGAAGCCAAATGATGAGACTCGCAGATTTCTTTGACAGTATGGGGTGGGTGTTAGCGGGACCTTTCCCCGACCCTGATCGCAGAATGTCACCTGAGTATTTCTGCTAGTGTTCATGAGACAGTTTTGACCTGTTTGATTGCTAAATATGACACTGATTTCTTTTCTCCTTTTCTTTTTCACACTGTAGCGTGTGTACTACCTCTCCCTCGAGTTCTACATGGGCCGGACCCTGCAGAACACCATGGTGAACCTCGGACTGGAGAACGCCTGTGATGAGGCCATGTACCAGGTGAGACAAACACGCTTATTTTAATCCTCTTTTAACTGTGAAATTGCTGCTTTCAAATACTGTAACAGAGAGGGAGCATCCCCGAGTCACTGGTTTGTTGTTGTATGCTTTTGTCTCCTTCAGTTGGGTCTGGAAATGGAGGAGCTGGAGGACATGGAGGAAGATGCAGGCTTGGGTAATGGTGGCCTGGGCCGCCTTGCAGGTGAGCATCTTTTCATGTTTTGAATTAAATAAATTCAAAAAGAATTTTTTTTTGGATCCCTGTTGGATGACTTAAATAATGCATTTTTCTTTCTTTCTTTACAAGAGCTGTGATATTACTGAACCTTTTACCATGTTCTTCCTTTGGTTTTCAGCCTGTTTCCTGGACTCCATGGCTTCACTGGGCCTGGCTGCCTATGGTTATGGTATCCGCTATGAATTTGGTATCTTCAATCAGAAAATTGTCAATGGCTGGCAGGTTAGAAGTTTAAACATTACATTTCTTTCAGTGAGAGAAAGCAGCTGCTGTTCCTTTCCTTTGAAGTTAAACCAGCTTTGTTTTTAAATCATCTGCTGGAGGAGTCTCCTTTTTATTATCATGACTTGGCATCCCTTTATACCTGGCTCAGCTCAGAAGCCACCTGGTAATGAGCGTTTTTCTACCTTGACACAAATGTGTTGCTTTACCCAGGTTGAGGAGGCGGATGACTGGCTGCGCTACGGCAACCCCTGGGAAAAAGCGCGTCCTGAGTACATGCGCCCAGTTCACTTCTATGGCAGGACCGAGCATTATCCCGATGGCATCAAATGGGTTGACACTCAGGTGAACATGTGAAACAAAGCAAATAAAACTGAAGGATATTTCTTTGATGATCTACAGTTTTAAATAACTCGCCTTTCATCTTATGGTATTGGCAGGTAGTGCTGGCTCTGCCTTATGACACCCCTGTGCCAGGCTACAGAAACAACATTGTCAACACCATGAGGCTATGGTCTGCAAAGGCACCGTGCGAGTTTAACCTGAAAGACTGTATGTATCTGGCAGAGAGCACATATTTTCAAAAATACATCTGTAAAATGAGAATTAGCATCAACTAAAATAAATCTTTTTTCCTTATAGTCAATGTTGGTGGCTACATTCAGGCTGTTTTGGACAGAAACCTGGCTGAGAACATCTCCCGTGTGCTGTATCCAAATGATAATGTAAGAAAATGCGGCTCTATTACCATTTAATCCACCAGCACTGCACTCATAGCCTGAGCATACAGATATTAACTTGGATTAGAGGAACTAGAAGAATGGGGATATCAAAGGGATCTGTGTCTGACTGTTTAGACCTTATCTTAGCTCAGCTGGGAGATGGACTTCCATAATTTGGACCACACCTAATGTCCTTTGTGCTCAGCTAGAGCCGATGTGTATTCCCCCCAGCTTCCTCTGAAACTGTGTTTTAAATCTGACATAAGATCTGACCAACATGTGCCGACTCCTCAAAGGCTCCAGGAGGAGGATTTAGGAGATAACCATCTAGCTTGAGTTATAGCTCACGCTAAGTGTGGTAATTCATGTCTTTGCATTTGAGAACAGAAAGTGATGTAGTTAGTGTTACACTGCTGTTCAATCAAGTTTGGGCTAGAAATATCAGGATTGTATAATAGTAAGATGATTATTTATTAAATTAGTTTCTCCACTATTTGAAATTGCAAACTGAAGACTTTGTTAAATTCTAAATTATTTGTAGTTTTTAATCCCTTTACATAATTCCTTCAAGTTGCTTTAATCAGCCTTTAAATTACTTCTCTGTTTGGCAAATCAAAACAGCAAATACACAGTATTTTCTTAACTCTTTCAAAAACCCATTCTAATATTCATAGCCTCCAACACATTGGCTTTTACCTCTATTATTTTGAGGCATGAAAAGTGTGAAATTAACTGGAAACGCTGAAGAAATGTTTTTTGTTGTGTCGTTTCCATATTCAAGGGAGATCTGATTTAAACACAGATTAGCAGCACAGTGGACAGCTTTCTTAATACAAATGCAAATTCACATTTATACACATGTAGTACACTTTGCCAGTATATGCTTAATGGGTGTTAGCATAATGTCTCCGCTTAAGAGATTAGACATAGATCTATTAAAGCTTCGCTAAATCTTTTCTCACAAGGCTAATATGTAATTGTGATATTATAATATTTTAGCGGCCCACGAAAAAAAAAAAGAAGCAGCCACTGATATACAAAAGGCTATGCTTAATGAATAATAAAAGAAAATTCATCTTTGACTGCAGAACAGAAAAAGACAAATATGTGTCTTTACCCGCAGTTCTTTGAAGGAAAGGAGCTCCGTCTGAAGCAGGAATACTTTGTGGTGTCTGCCACCCTGCAAGACATCATCCGCCGTTTCAAGGTCTCTAAGTTTGGCTCCAGGGAGATTGCTCGCACAGACTTCAGCAAACTGCCTGACAAGGTGAAGTGAAAAACTCAACAAAATAGTTTCTGTCAAAAATGAAAAGATTTCCTCATGACGTTCTCCCTGGGTCTTCATTAAATTGCCTCTGTCAGTTTTTTGAACAGGTTGTAGGTGGGTTTTATTGTACCTTAGGAGAATAGTTGAAAAGAATAGTATCTACAAAGCGCCCTGTGGCCTATTCGAATTCGGTTTTGACTTTCTTTAATGTTTTGCATATTCAGGTTGCCATCCAGCTGAATGACACTCACCCAGCCATGGCTATTCCTGAGTTGATGAGGGTTCTTGTTGATGAAGAGAAGCTGAACTGGGAAATGGTGAGGAAGATTAATAAAGTTATGTTTGCTTAATGTTGATTCACTGCTTTTGATTATCACTTAGAGGTCAGTTTGTTGCACAGTATAACAGGAATAGAATAATGATACATCTGCCTTTAAATTGGTGCAAACATTTCCCACTTTCTGTGTGCCACCAGACTAAAGGTTTGAATGCACAACCAAAGTAAGCTAGACTGTTTGTTTTTGCCAGTAGCTTTCCCCAGGCAGTTGAAATGGTTGACACTAGTATAACTGGAGTAACTGCGGACACTTTACCAAGCAAAAGAAACAGAGTTGTTGAGACAACAGTTGAGTTGTTGGAAGAACGAACAAAACAAAAAGTAAACTATAGATGAGAGAGTTCAGAAGCAAATGTTGACCTATTAGGCCACAAATCCTGGATTTTTTAAAAGGGAAAGCGACCTGAGGGAGTTAAAAACACTTCAGTGTTTGACACTTAATATTTGTCATTACTTTGATGATGATAATGGAGGGATGCAGGGTGGAAATCAGCTCAGAACTGTGGTTTTTCTGTTCACTAAACCTAATGTCCTGCTGCTGACGGTTAGGCCTGGGACATCTGTGTAAAAACCTGTGCCTACACCAATCACACGGTTCTCCCTGAAGCTCTGGAGCGCTGGCCGGTCGAACTGTTTGCTCATCTTCTGCCCCGTCATCTGGAAATAGTCTATGAGATCAATCGCCGCCACCTGGAGGTTAGTTCTGCACATTGCAGCATGTCATAATCTGGAGTGTGAGGACGCATGGGCCCTTATGGCTCCTAATTACTATATATAGCACAAGAAGGACATATTGACGTTGTCCTCTGTGGCTAGATGCAAATATAGTTAATGTTATAATTAATTATTTTAATCTGCTTGATAGGTAAGATACGTTACCTATATATATATATATATATATATATATATATATATATATATATATATTTATATATATATATATATAATATATATA
>VURO01004432.1:59925-76735 GCA_015108175.1 Pelvicachromis taeniatus | reverse complement strand
GTAGCATAAATACAGCAGGAAACTGAAAAACTGAAAAACCTGAAAGGTAAAGAAGCAGAAAAAACAAAACACTTATTCTTACTTTCTTAATAATACTGATTCATCATGGATTTTAGATTGCTACCGTGGAATGAGACAACAGGAAACCTTATTAAAATGCAAGGACAGACTTCAAAGATTGGCAGGAGAACCAAAATGCTGTAATGTAAAAGTCAAAGGACAAAATAGTCCTGATTGGCTTTTAATTGCAACATCTGTCAGAATAGACTCCCACATTCTTTGTGAACAGAGAGAGACTTGTTTCTGACATAAAGTGGTGGGCAGGTTTTTATGAGCTGTTGCTCAACCAGATAACACACTGACTTTCATCTACTTAAATTCTGACTGAAACTGTCCTACTGGTAGTCTGGTATAATTTTAGAATAGCTTTATTGACCCTACAGTGACAAGTGTGACAATTAAAATCATATTCAGCAAGTGAAATAAATAATATAACCTCTGACTTAGTTTATTTTTGCTTCTCATGCACCTTTGAATTTTGCAGAGAGTTGCTGCTAAGTACCCCGGTGATATGGATCGCCTTCGCCGCATGTCCCTCATTGAAGAAGGCGGTCAGAAGAGGATTAACATGGCCCATCTGTGCATTGTGGGTTCCCATGCTGTCAACGGCGTGGCTCAGATCCACTCGGACATCCTCAAAGCTACAGTGTACGTCTAAACAAAAACTAATCAGCCTTTGTAGTGGTAAATCATAATTAACGCCGCACACAGATGCACGGGTGTGTGTAGTAAGTGAATTGCTATCTGTGTCATAAATTCCCATCCTGTCATTTCAAGGACTGCACATCATCTGTGTGTTCTGATATATGCTATGCTTGCCCGCAGCTTCAAGGACTTCTATGAAATGGAGCCACATAAGTTCCAAAACAAGACCAACGGCATCACTCCTCGCCGCTGGCTGGTTATGTGCAACCCCGGGCTGGCTGAGGTCATCGCTGAGGTTAGCTGTGTTTCAGATTTACAAGGGACACAATGCTGACGTTTAGGTTATACTTCACAAAGGACAATGATCAGTCAATTTATTCACTAATTTATTTTTTCACTTATCTTTTTTTCATTAGAGAATTGGGGAGGACTTCATTCGTGACCTTGACCAGCTTAGGAACCTCGTCAACTTTGTGAATGACGAGGCCTTCATTCGTGATATTGCCAAAGTGAAACAGGCAAGTAATGTGTTATTTTGTCTAATATGTATCCAGCATTATGCTCAAAAAGATATGAGAGTGCTTGCGAATATGTATAATTGTGTCTGAAGATGGCTGGATATCAAAATCCTGCAGAGAAGCGGCACATTTATTTCACATTAAGCAACCTGTGCCTGTTTTCAGACTGCACACACAAAATGTTCTGTAAAATATCCGATGAAATCTCTTTTTTTTTTTTCCAGAGACCCAAACTGCTGACCTATTTGTTCCTCTAAGATCAGTGTCAAAGCCTGCATTAACAGTTAATAACTGCAGCATCTACACCGCTAGTCAGCACATATTGTAGTTTACCACTTCAGTCTGGGAAAAATGCCATTTTATGAATACTTCCCAAGCCTGGATGGCTGTTGTTCTTGGGGCTTTCAGAGTACATTGCTGCACATGAACAGTAATAGCACCAGGATCGAGGTGGGCCCTGACTGTCAGTTGGGCATGAGTCAGTGGGCTTACCTCAAGGCCTTAGGCACATTGCTCCGTGGCTTCTGACACACGCGACATTCAACACACGACACTCACCTTGTGTTTGAGCTCACAAGACAGGACCACTGGACTGTGACTTTGGTTAATTTAGTTAAAATATTGTCTTTTACAAAGACAATATTTTACAGCAAACAGTTTCAGAATGGGGAGGTGTTCTGGGAAACAAGCACTGACTCGGTTAATGAAGACATTCCAGAGATCCACCTGTCATCTCTGACACGTGATAGTCATATAGCCCTTTTCTGTCTCTCAACTGACAAGCAAACAAAATGAATACAACGTTATCCCTGAAACCTCCCTAAGGCTGACAGTATAAGCATATGGCCAAAGAGGCATTCCTGACAGTATCTTGGGTTACCTAAAGCATGCATACTTTCAAATTTCCTTTTAGTAACCCATACATGTTTTAGGCACCTATGCATTTTTACAGCATACAAATAAATATGAGTCCAAGTATAACTTGTATTCTTTTTTTTGGCATGAAATAAATGATCGTGTAGGAAAACAAAATGAAATTCGCTGTGCACCTGGAGGACCACTACAAGGTGAAGATAAACCCCAACTCCATGTTTGACATTCAAGTCAAGAGAATCCACGAATACAAGAGACAGCTGCTCAACTGCCTGCACATCATCACTTATTACAACCGTAAGGATGCATTTAAAAGCCTCTGCCATTTTCATTTGATTTGACATTTTCTCAAATCCAAATAACATGTTGCTCCAGATCTTTACAGACTGTGTGTCAGAGCCTAAAAAAAGGATTTTGCTGCTCGCCTCAGTTTTGTCTCTTTATACCTCCTCCAGGCATCAAGAAGGATCCTAACAAGCAGTGGACCCCAAGAACTGTCATGATTGGAGGAAAGGTTAGTATTTTAATTTAACAGCTAGTAACTTTAAATTTATGTCACATTTCAGCACCATTCGATACAAAGTGTTAAATCTATTTAATGTTGTGTCTTTAACTGGGGCTCTCTTGCAGGCTGCTCCTGGATACCACACTGCCAAAATGATTATTCGCCTGATCACGGCTATCGGTGAGGTGGTCAACAATGATCCTGTGGTTGGAGACCGTCTGAAAGTAATCTTTCTGGAAAACTACAGAGTCACTCTGGCAGAGAAAGGTAATTACCAAATCACAGCAGAGCAATGACAAATGTTTATTATTATTTAATCTAAAATTTCTCCAACCCCTACTTCTGCCCTTTACCAGCCATCCCTGCTGCTGACCTGTCAGAGCAGATCTCCACAGCTGGAACTGAGGCCTCTGGCACCGGCAACATGAAATTCATGCTGAACGGCGCCCTGACCATTGGCACCATGGACGGGGCCAATGTGGAGATGGCAGAGGAGGCCGGGGAAGAAAACCTCTTCATCTTCGGCATGAGGGTAGACGATGTCGAGGCACTTGACAAGATAGGGTAAGGAGAGAACGTTTATCACGCCTAACCTCGTATTTGTGTCTGCCTCAAAAATGTTCATCCATGGCTTTTTCATTTCTGTAACTACTGTACGCAATATATTTCCAAATCTGTTGGACAAACAAAAGATCAACTATCAAGATTTTCTGATATTAACACATGTGTACACATGCTCTGACAATCCAAACAGGGACTCAAATGTTATGCCCACACAAACCGAGTTTTTCCATGCTAAAAAGGCGGGGCCTTGGGCTCATATTTTGTATAGGCACTATCTGCTTTTCCCTTGTGAATGATCCAGTTACTACGGCGACGAGCTGGTCCTTCTGTGCTTCTGAATGTGTTTGTTATTTATTTTCTTTCTTGCTTAGATACCACGCCGAAGAGTACTACAACCGTCTGCCTGAGCTGAAACAGGCTATTGACCAGATTGCTGGAGGCTTCTTTAGCCCAAAGCAGCCTGACCTGTTTAAAGAAATTGTCAACATGTTGATGCATCATGACAGGTAGAGACACATCTAACATTAGATGCCTGAGGCTCAGACCTGCATGCACACATACAAATACTGTGCATGAACTTGTTGAACATTCTGGTGTTGCTGCGTGCAAAGCAATATTCAGTGCACATGTTTAATCACACATGTGCATTTATTCAGACACAACAGGTGAACGTTGTTATTCCCCTGTTATGTTATCATTTGGTTAATGGAATTATTCTCTGCATAGGTTTAAGGTCTTTGCTGACTATGAAGTCTATATTAAATGCCAGGAGAACGTCAATGCTCTTTATAAGGTAGGAATTAAATGCAAAAGCTGGGAAAAAAATGCTTCTTATGTATTCATAGTATGATATAGATAGTTGTGTCATTCACTGTGTAAAAGTTTTATTAGTTTTGGCTTATCTATGATTTTGATCCTCCAATAGAATCCCAAGGAATGGACCAAGAAGGTGATCTACAACATTGCTGGGTGTGGCAAGTTCTCCAGTGACCGCACCATTGCCCAGTACGCTCGTGAGATCTGGGGCGTGGAGCCCACGCTTGAGAAAATCCCCGCCCCCGATGACAAACACTAAAATGTCTACCTGACAGCCAACACCGCAGCTTCCCTCGTTGGTTCGACTGTCTTCAGAACCCACACGGAAGATACTGTATGTCTTGCAAAAGTCCCCCACAAACCTTTGTCCACAGCCATTAATCAGTGTCACATATAAGCTCAAGTTTACATTTTTCATATCTGCATATTTGCAGCATCCAGGTTACAGGCTAGTGAAGTAAATCCATTGCAGCTGTCATCAGTGAAGCAGAAACTGCTGTTTAGCTGTTGGAAAGTGGACAAAAGAGATTTGTGACAGGGCTTGTAGATTTAATAGTGGTATTTTTGTATTCTGAAATATAAAGTCTTGTATTTCCACTCAGACCCGTTCTAAATAAAAAAATTTAAAAAAAAAACTGTCTTAAAAGCCATAAATAAAATCTGACTTATTTTTTTTAGCTGTTTCAGGTATGATTCATAATTGTAAAATATAGAATAAACATGCACATTCATTTAGATGCAAAGATAATTATTACTGTGAGGCACTTCCTATTCATGCAGTGTTTGTTTCATTCGTCGACTAAATGTACTGCAATAAATATCAAACAACATTTGCTTTCTTGAAGGGGGTGAGGTAAGGTGAAGGGTTTTTTTCTTTTATTGGGTTTTTTATGGCAGGCAATTCAACTTACAGTGAACTGATGAAAAAGGCAGACTATGGACTTTACCTTGACCTATACATACAGTTATCGATAGAATTGTAAC
Organism: Pelvicachromis taeniatus; assembly: GCA_015108175.1. Taxonomy (NCBI): domain Eukaryota; kingdom Metazoa; phylum Chordata; class Actinopteri; order Cichliformes; family Cichlidae; genus Pelvicachromis; species Pelvicachromis taeniatus. The sequence continues at coordinate 71,770 of VURO01004432.1, read as the reverse complement.
TCGACAAAAATCCCAGAATCTGTGTTGATGGACACTGAATGCACCAGCTGTACGCTGGAAAATAAAAACTTCAGCTCATACAATCGTAACAACACACACAACATAAACAACAAAAGGAAATGATGATATGCCTCCAGTCTACAGTCATGCCATCGCCACAATTTTACAGCTTAAAGTGACAGCTGTGATTGTACACTTTGAGCTGCTAAAAGGAAAGGGAGTATAATTGTGTTTATAAGTGTGAATGGCAGAGGAAAACGTCTGGTTAATAACAACGGCATCCACTGAAAAACACAAGTGGGGGATAGAAGTGTAATTAGATACTTGTGAATAATAGTGCACGCTCAATCTTCCACCAGGCCTCAACTTCTAATATGTAATTTGAAAGACACAGTGACATCAGCGCAAATACGCACATCTATGTGTGTTGTTTGCTGTCTGGGTTTAGAGACTGCACAAATTCAAGCCTCAAACTCTTCTCAGCAGAAGTTTTAGTACTTGTGTAGGTGTTGCACCAATTATTTATAGTTTCTATTTAATGTTTGAACTATTCATTGCGTCATGATGTGAGTATGCAATGGCACTGTTTACTGGATGGAGTCCAACAGGTTACCTGCATGTAGGTTAAATCAACTAATGATAGCAATGTAGCACATAGATAAGTAGGGTAACGCAAATAGACAAAAAAAAGAGAGGGATCAGAGCGCCTGATAAGCCCAAGGCCCCGAGCCCCAGGCGAGACAATACCAGCACGAGACCCACAGGCACTATATCACTGAGGACAGCACTCTGGTGATAGGATGCAGTTAGAGGCTGTAAATTATCAACACAAGCTGTTATCATGCGCTTTTACTGACGATACTTGTTGTAGTGAATAAATCCATTCACAGCCTTTATTTGAAAACAATGACTCAAAGCATCATCATTAAAAACAGCAGCTCTTCAGCTACTGTTTCTGAGAAAGCTTTGGCTGCTTTTTTAGATTGTTAAAAAATTTCCCTGCACATAAACGCTGAGACTGCGTTGAAGTGTGAATGTCAGCTTGACATCCTAGCTGTCAAACCTATATCTATCATCCAAGTGCATAAATAAAAGGGTATCACAGTATGTACGAAATGGCACAGTTGTGTAGGCACAGATGTCTCTCCAGGTGTAATGTTTAAGAATACATTTCCTCAAACCCAAAAAGAAAAAACATTGACCTTGAAAAACCCAAATCCTGCCTTCCTCAAACATGTCCAATGAAACTTCATTTTATTGGCATAGCACAAAGATACATGGACACAGAGAATGCAGAGATTCTGCAGCTGCATGTTTCTAATGAACTGATGCTGCATTACAATTATGGCTCTGATGCAAAGATCATTTTGTTAAATGCCGGTTGCCTGTCTTCTCAGGTCTCCTTACCTCTACTGCTAGCAGCTCAGGTGCCAGGAAGCAAGATGTGAGCAGAGGAGGAGAGGAAAACATTACAAACTAACAAATGAGAATATGATTCTGTGTGTGTATGTGTGTAAGGTGTGTGGCACCTGCTGCCAATTCACTTGATTACACGAGACTAATCCACCAATCAAGCTCCTGCTCTTGACTCCGTTGTTCAGTTTGTCAATATGGTACCAACACAGCAGCCAAGTTGTAGCTCTATAATGTTGTCCCTTTGTTGTTTGACCTCCTAAGAGCCTTTGTTAGTTCCTGTGCATCAAATCCTTTGTCTGGTACCAGAGCTTCACATCATCAGCTACCTAGCCTACCTGTCCATCTTTCTTTTTCACATCCACCAGCTGAATCCAAACACTGCCAGCTGCAGCTCTGAGCAGTTAACTCCTACCATTGTTATCACTGGTTGTTTTCTGGGTTTGTTACCTTCAGTCCTGCAGTTCTTAAAAAATCTAAATCTAATTTGGCTTAATACATACAGACATGTTACAGGGGTAGGCTTATCTTTCACCGTTCCTTCAATGGCCTTCTCATAGGGGTCTTCTGAATCGCTCTTTGTCTGGCCCCTCATTGGCTGGCCTAGGAACGCCTTGGTGTTCCCCCGGACAAGCTGAAGGAGGTGGCTGAGGAGAGGGAGGTCTGGGCTTCTCTGCTTGTGCTGCTGCCCCCAGCCCTGAATAAGCAGAAGAAGATGGATGGATGGATGGACATTGTTATTGCACCAATGATATATAATACTAAAAAAAAAAATTAAAGAAAAACGTTTGATTCAGAGTATGGCATCAGTCATTAAACTTCTTGGATATTGATCTGATCAGGAAACCAGCAGAGGGAGTTGTTAATCAGTTTCAGCTACTGTGCTGTTAATGACATTAACAACAGGGGCACTGGACCAGAGCATCAATATGTGCCATTGTCAGAAGGTTTGCTGTATCTCCCAGCACAATATTACGAGCATGGAGGAAATTCCAGGAAACATGCAGTTACTCTAGTAGAGCTGGACAGGACCATAAAAGATCCTTAACCTATAAGTTGTACTGTATATGATCGTTTCTGCAAGTAAGATGCGGATGAGCCAGAGCTGCGAAATGACCTCCAGCAGGCCACTGGTTTGAATGTCTTACACCAAACACTCGGAAACATACTTAGTCAGGGTGGCCTGAGGGCCCGAAATCATATGTTGTGCCCTGTGATTACTGCCCAACACCATGGAGCCTGACTGGCATTTGCCTTAGTATACCAAAATTGGTCCTCCAATGATGACCTGTGCTTTTAACGGATGAGAACAGGTTCACCCTAAACACATGTGACAGACATGAAAGGATGTGGAGAAGCTATGGAGAACATTATGCTGCCTTAACATGGTGGGTCAGTGATGGTTTGGGGAGGCTTATCCATGGAGGGACAGACAGACCTCTTCAGGCTAGGAGATTGCTCCCTGACTATGATTCATAGTCATAATCCTTGGATCCATTGTCAGGTCCTACGCTGGTGCAGTGGGTCCCAGGTTTTTCCTGGTACATGACAATGCCTGGCCTCATGTGGCGAGAATGATCACACGTTACCTGGGCAGCTGCCTAGGCATGCTTTTCACTGGGTGTAGATTGAAATACATTTTACCCTTTAAAATTGTTACAGTGAAGTATGCAAACAGAAATGGGCCTTGTGAAATCATTATATTATTTATAAATGAAAAAAAGAACCAAGAACACTGTATTGTGTAGGTGGAATTTTACTATAACGTGGTTTTATGGTGAATATGGAGGCTCTTTTATTGGCGTACCTTATAAAACTGATCTTATATGAGATGTAAGTCAGCAGAACTAAACAGCAAACATTGAATATTACCTCAATCAATCACTGGCTGGCCAGAACTGAAAATGGGAACAACTACAGCATCGGAGATGGAGGAGGATAAAGCAACAAGGAGCTGGGTAAAAAAATAGGAACTAGGCAAGAACAGCTTCTGATAGTAAAGACTAAAACTTCAGAAGACGTGCTCAGAGTGATGATTGCAGATCATTAAAGTGGGAAAAGAGAAAGACTTCACGTAACTTTTGTTCTGTTTAATGTTGAAACAGTTCGTGGGATCAGACTTCTGGTAAACCTTTTTCATATTCTTTGTAAAGTTAAAGTGTTACGTATTCATAAGTGGATACGTAACACTTTAACTGTTAAACAGGTTTTAACTGAGGAAGAGATAAACTGTGAGAAGATACGCGTGTTTTGTCACCGCTGTCAACATTTTACTGATTCACCGATGCAACAAATTGTATAAATCCCAAACTTTTAGAGCTTGTCTATCAGTTTAGCAAGTGCAAGTATCATAACATGTACCATCTTCAGAAAACCACAAAAGAAACTTTTTCTTCACTGTTCAAATGGCAATTTCCTGTTCTTTCAGACTTTACAAATTCAGTCCCCTGTGATCTGTAATTTAATGACACATCTGTAATTTTTTTTGTACATTCTTAGCTTTGTACCTCTGATTACTTTTTGATGACTTTTACTACTTTATTTGATTGCATTTTTTAATCTGGCAATAAAGGAATAAAACCTGCGATAGATGTTTCCTTGAGGCTGTATCTGTCTCTGCAGGTGTGAGGTTTGAGCATTTCAATATTGAAAGTATTTTCATTTCTTGTACGTAAGCCTTACAACTGGATTTTATCAGGATAAACTGAAATAAAGATGGTGTTGCTGTTTATTTTTCTTTCTTTAGATTGCTGCATCTGCTTCTTACTTTGTTTCTCCTCTGAACTGTCATGAAAATTTATGCATAAATCTGTGTGCTACTTTAATTGCAATCATCAGGTTATCCCTTCATCATCCATGAAGTGACCAGAGCAAATTTTTCATTAGTTCTCCGCTGCTGGCAAAACCACGGTGTCCTTTCTATCGGTCTGAAATTAGTTACTGCAAGTGTTATGTTTATAAATTCTTTCTTTGTATTAAAAAGCTAACCGTTATTACCTATAATGCACTTTGCTAAATCCAGTGGATGAACTGAATGACTGCACCAAACCCCAGTAAAGGATAAATGGAGCATTTATAAAGGATTATTTGGAGTTGTAAATCATGCAACGCTACCCTAGTAGAGTCCAAGAATAAAAATGCGGAGCTGGAAATGAGCATAATAGGTTCTCTTTAAGCTGGACTCCAGCTGCATTTGAAATTCCTAATGTGAAGCAGCAGAGAAAGGTACAAGTAAATATGGATGACTGTATGCTGCAGAGGCTCTGAGGCTGACACGCACACCTCTCGAGTCTCAATATGTTATTGCGCTGACCTCTGTTTCAAAGTGTCCTTCTAGTTGGCAGGTCTGAAACCAAGATGAAAGTGAATTAATTAAACTGAGCCCTGCACTAAAGAACCAACTCAGCAAGTGACACTGATGTCGCAGTGATCTCTGGGTCAGAGCAATAGTTGACAGTTTGGCATTCAGTGTGCTATTTAGTTCATTTCCCCATGAATGCATATTAATATTGTTATCCATATTCATTTTTTCATTTGTTTTGCTAGGGTTGCATCTAGGTGACATTTGGCACACGCACATCCACGCTGCTTTTGTGGATCCCCAAATCTGTGTGTGGGGCACAGCCTGTATATGAGACTGAGATAGCTTGTGGGTTTGAAAGTGAATCCTTTGCAAAAGTGGCTGAAACCTGCATTCTTTATAATGGCTCTCAGGAGGTAAGTCCTTTGGTTGTGAATAAACTCGATATATCACCTATGTAAACCTGTGAAGCTAGTTTATATGGATGTCCTATTTATTCATTTTGTAGGTTATGGTCACTATTAAAGTATTATTTTTATTATTACTACTAATAATGATACAAAAAAGATGGTAACATGCAGAATGCTGAGTTGAGGACTCAAGACTGATCTTCGCCAAGTGATGTCATGGGGATGATGTCCATGTTTTATATGCAGTGTTTATTTGCAACCCTAATTGCAAAACAGTTGGGAAGCTGTGTAAAATATAAAACAAATACAAGGATGCAGGGATTTGCAAATCTCATAAATCTATATTGTATTCACAGAGCGTAGAAAAACAGGTCATAGAAATGTTTAAAAGTATATTTGCATGAACTCATTTTGAATTTGATGGCGGTGACATATCTCAGAAAAGAACTGGAGCAACAAAAGGCTGGAAAAGTAAGTGGCGATTAAAAAAACACAGCTGGAGGAAAATTTTGCCTCTAACTGAAAAGAAGGTTAACTGATAACAGATCAGTTACATCATTGGGTATAAAATAGCATCTTAGAGACCAACTACTGCAGAAACAAAGACTGGCTGAGGTTCTGCAATCGGCAAAAATTGCATCTACAGTTGTGGAAAAAGTTCCAAATAATGTTCCTCAGTGTATAATTCTGCATGCTTTAAATATCTAATCAGCTACAATATATAATATCAAACGAGCCAGGGAATTCCAGGAATCTTGAAATCTGTGCGCAATGGACAAGGCTGAAAATAAATACTGGATCCTTGTGATCAGCGGCACTGCATTAAAAACGGGAATGATTCATAGTCATAGATTCTGTCTGTCAGAGGCTCAGCAACACTTCCAGAAATCACTGCCTGTCAACACAATTCACCCTGCCTTCCACAAATGCAGATCATCATACAAAAGAGAAGCCATTTACAAACATGATCCAGAAACATGACATCTCCTCTGGACTAAAGCTCAATTAAAATGAACTAAGGCAAACTGAAAAGCTCTTTGAAGGTCAAATGAATACAAATTTGAAACAGATACGCAGCGTCCGGTGTTTGTTATCAGTGCTCAGTTCAAAAACCTGCATCTTGGTGCAGGGGTGTATTGGTATCTGTTGAAATTGGGATCTTGCCCATGGTGAAAAGTATGTAAAGGATTTAGAGGATGATATGCTTCCATCCTGATGGCATCCTTTTCAGAAAGGCCTTGCATATTTCAGCGTTTCATAGCAGAAGTGTCCTGGTACTGAACTGGCCTTCCTGCAGTCCAGACCTTTCGCCAGCTGAAAACATCATGAAATGAAAATAGGAGAAAATACACCCAGGACTGTTGAGCAGCTAGCATCCTATATCTCTTCTGTTTAACCATTTGATGTTTTTTTTTCTGTGTTATTGTGAATATAATAGGCACTTTTGAGATTTGCACACACTATATTTCATTTTTATTTAGATTTTATACAGTGTCTCAGCTTTTTTTTGGAACTTGGGTTGGGATTTGGAGCAAATCAATGAAATCTAAGCATATGATAGGAATTCTTCTTCTACTGAAATGTTTCTGCTTCATTTGTTTTGTCCATGACTTGTTGTTTATTGAGCCATAAACTTAAAAAAGTTTTTTAAAAAAGTATAAAAAGTAACAGCACACCATACCTAAGTAGTCTCCCTAGAGCTTCTTCATTGATATTGTGAGTGGTGCATGTCCGTAGTGCTCAAACCAAATTTACACAACACTTAATAAGTGACAGTTTCCTGTAGTTTGGTTCCTTTGTGGTTACTCTTTTGTCTGTACACATGTCCAGAGCAGCTTTCTGTCTGTGTTTTAGTTGATTGTTAATTTAAATCCAGACTGACAGAACAGTCTGTAAAACATTAAGACTGGATGCAAAACAACACTTTACGTTCTTGAAATTTCACAGGTCACGCAGAGAGTGTTCAAGATGTCCTTTGAATCTATTTCTCATTTTTATTTTCAGCTGGCCTGAAAAAACAAGACTTTTAGGGCTCAAACAGCAAATACATCAAATAAAAAGGAATCTAAGGACAAATCTTTTCCTGAACACACTCACAGCTGAAAAAATGCAAAGTTTATTGTTTTGCTTTGGTGCACCTGCAGCTTCATTCGTCTTGACATCTCATGCTGATCCTTACACAAGAGCACGCATTCCTCATCACTAATCACCAAGACACACACCAGGCAGTCTCAGATAGCAACATGTACTCCATAAGCACAATACAAATATGAAAAACAAATAATTGGAAAAAGATTTTTTTTCTTTTGCCCTTTATAAACGGTTCTGTCTCACAGCCTTTCTTCTGCATCGCATAAGTGGAAGGACGCCTGCAACTGCTGCTGATTGCATAGCCATACGTGGTCACTTATTGACTGCTAATTCTGTTGTGCAACAAAAGGTTGTTATAGATCTTTCAAGTCAAACACTTACTTGCTTACATACATTTTTTTGTATGTATATTAAATTCAGCAAACCTGTCCTGGTTTTATTTACGAAAAATTCAAGAAGAAAGAAAAACGTTTCAAATAACATGAAAGAAAATGACAAAGAAAATCAAATTCAGCCGGCCTGAATGTGTGTGTGTGTGTATAGACGCACACAGACATGCACACACACACACACATGCACACACTGCCCTTCGTGTTATGTAGTCACTAAAGTGCAGGGAGTGCATCTCAGAGCAGAGAGCTGAGCATAGTTATGTGCTCACTCTTGATGCTGAAGCTCACTTGCAGTGAAGGACTTGACGCTGCCACTATACAACAAAGAGTACTCTACCTCAGCTTTCGCAGAACAAGCTGATAATACCTCAAGAATTCACAGTGTACTTTGAGTAATCCAAACTTCAGGAAAGCTTTTGGAATTTGTGAGCCGATTGCTCACTTTTACATGGTGCAGCAACAAGACGACTTTTACTTTATTTAGCGTCTATAGCTTTGTTTTTTTAAGGACCCTCTGCGGACCACTTTGCCAGCATTTATTTGAATTGCATTAATTGTTTTAAACGCAATGCTACAGTAACCAACATTATCACTGTGCATTCTTTTTCAAGTTTATGTAATTAGAGAAGACAAACTCAACAGGTAAGTCTGTTAAACTCTCTAATATTTAACTCTTTTACAACATTCAGTGGTTGTTTTTCACAACTAGTGTTTTCTTCAATATTGTCACAGGTGCTGGACCCAAGCTCTTTGGGAAACCACAGCGTAATCTAGTGGCACTAACATAAAGTCACCTTGTAGTGTTAGAGTTGTACAAAAGCATGGGGTTCAGTGACCTCCTTGAGCAGGTGGGCAGCACAGGCCGCTTCCAAATCCTGCATGTAACTCTCCTCTGCACACCCGTCCTGTTGATGGCCAGCCACAACCTGCTGCAAAACTTTGTGGCTGTGGTGCCTCCTCACTACTGTAGCGCTCACTCAAATCTCTCACAGTCCCAGCTGAGCCCAGAGGAAGCTTTGCAAATCACAGTACCACAAGACCACAAAGGGAAACCGCAAAGGTGCCAGCGTTATGTTGTTCCACAGTGGCACCTTCTGGCTAAAAATGGGACCTCCAATCTAAGGAAGGGGGAAAATGGTGTGGATAATCTGGATGCTGACCTGCAAGGATGCATGGATGGCTGGACGTATAACATGACTGACAGGAGCTCCACAATCATATCTGATGTAAAATTGCATTTTTATGACACTGTTTCAGTCACCTTGTCATCATAGAGCAGATGTTCACATGTTGTAATGTGCATTTTCTGCTAGTGGCATTTAGTGTGTGACCTGCACTCTTTGAAGCAAATGGCACAAACCATCTACATGGGAGGCGTGCTTGTGGGAGCTTTTCTCTTTGGAAGCCTTTCAGACAGGTAACACCAATAATATATACAATTAGTTGTATGTGTAATACTTTGACTCATCTTTGAAAAGAAAAGAAAAATCTTCCTTGCCCAGTAGCATGAGTAACAAACAGTTCAGCAAGTCAAATAATGTTTCACCGATGGCCCTCTTGTCTTCTAGATATGGTCGACGTATCCTCCTGCTCACGTCTTACCTGTTGATGGCAGTCGCTGGAACGTGTGCTGCATTTTCATCTTCCTTCCCTCTCTTCTGCTTTTTCCGGGTTGGTTGTGGCATGGCTCTATCTGGCATAGCACTCAACAGCTTGTCCCTCAGTATGATCTTTAGTCCTTTATTTTACTTGATTAAACGGATGTTGATGACACGGGCTCCCAATCTTATCAAAATGTCTCCCATATTTTTCAAGTTGTTGAGTGGATCCCCACTCGTGTGAGAACTGTGGTGGGCACGATAACTGGCTACTGTTACACACTGGGCCAGCTGATCCTGGTATTGATAGCCTACTTCATCCAAGACTGGAGGTGGTTAACCCTGGCTGTGTCTTTGCCTTTCTATGTGTTCTTCCTCTACGCATGGTGAGATGCCAAGCATTGGACTGAAGAGTTTCAACTATAGTCACCAATGTTAAAGCTAAAATGTTAAAAAAACGGAGCAAACCTAACAAATATTCCTTATAGGTGGTTTCATGAATCCGCAAGATGGTTAGCCTTAAAGAATAAGCCTGATCAGGCGATCAAGGGACTTAAAAGTGTGGCTAAGTTTAACGGACGGTGTGATGAGGGAGAAAAAATTGACATTAAGGTAAGGGAATATTTATGCCTTGCCACATAAATCTGTGTTGCACATAAACAGACTGTATATTGACAATGTTTTCTCTTTGTGCACAGATGCTCCAGGAGACCATGAAGAATGAGCTGTCCTGTTCAGAGGGCTCCCACACTGCCTTGGCTCTGTTCCGCACACCCTACATGAGGGTTACAACACTCTCTCTGAGCGCTGTCTGGTGTGTGTGTGTGCGCTGCTCTTGTAGAAACACTCAGTGACAGATTTACAGCACCTTCTGTGAAACTGCAATGACACCCAGTGTATTTTTATATTTAGGTTATCAACCAGCTTTGCCTACTATGGCCTTTCTATGGATCTGCAAAAGTTTGGAGTGGATATTTACCTGATACAAGTGATCTTTGGAGCTGTTGACATACCGGCAAAAATCATCATTACTGTGACTATGAGTTATATAGGGCGCCGGCCGTCACAGTGCGGCGCTCTCGTCATTGCTGGGGTCACTATCTTGATCAACCTGCTGATACCTTATGGTATGTCAGAACACAGACATGTACACAAGATAAAGCTGAGTAACGCACACGTGAGTTTATTTTCACCGTACTGCTATGGTGTTGTGGAGAAACAAGTGAGCGTCCTGATGAATGTTCGACTTTTTTGCAGATAAACAAACTCTGCGGACCTCTCTGGCTGTTGTGGGTAAAGGTTGTCTTGCTGCATCTTTCAACTGCTGTTATCTTTACACTGGAGAACTGTACCCAACCATTATTCGGTAAGTCTCATCTGGCAAAACCATAAAACTGCCACTAAGGAATCTAGTTGACCTTGGTTTAACAATAAAATCTAGGCTTCGCTGAAGAACAACAACTAAGGATAATCGCTAATCCGGGGGTGCCAAACCCTGGTGTTTTTTTGTTTTTTATAAAGTAGTAGATTTAAAAATTGTATGAACTTGGTAACATTTTATAACTTGAGCTGCGAATAAGGCGCAAGTACCATGTACCTGCATGCAAGAAATGAGTTTTCTGCAAGAAACAATGAAACAAATACATACGGTGTACTTATGGCGTACTTATTGCGTACTTGTTTCATTGTTTCCTGCAAAAACCTGACTTGTTGCATGCAGGTACATGGTACTTGCGCCTTATTCTCGGCTCAGGACTGTCCTTCAATTATTTTTTATAATTGAAGGACAGTCTAAGCAATGAAATCCCAAAAAAATTGTTTGTAATTGATTTCTTACCCTTCTTTCACCACAGCAGCATTCCTTTGTCACATAGAAAACCTGAGCTGAATCGTTGAAATTGTGCTTATATTAAGAAATCTGAGGCATTAAATATGCAGATAAAGTTATTTACACTGATATAAAGACAAGTTCCACTGGTCTGGCCCACTTAAGTTCAAAGTAGGCTGTATGTGGCTCATGATGACATCTCTGCACTAATATGTGGTTTCATGACATTTTAATAGTCTTAGACTGCACATGCACTTTGTTACACTGCAGTTTATTTGACTCTTACCCCACTTTACATTGACTATAGATTCTTTACTATCACTAAAATCATTTACATATTTACTGACCCTCTGTTGACACAATCTCTTGACTTTACTGGTGTGTACTTATGACTGTTTGCAGCCGTTTTATGGTTTTACATCTTCTCCTTTAGTCAGAATGGTATGGGATTGGTGTCCAGTATGGCACGTGTAGGAGCTATGGTGGCCCCAATAGTGCGCCTCACAGGAGACTACATACCTTGGCTACCAGGTTTAATCTATGGAGGGGCACCAATCCTCAGCGGGATTGCTGCTATCTTTCTTCCAGAAACGCTTGGCACACCCCTTCCCGATACAGTACAAGATGTGGAGGAGAGGTAAGACTGAGTTCCAAGACGCAGCATGTGTTCCTTTTATTTTATCTCTGCATGTCCCAGAATGAAAACATTAATTTTAGAAACAGAACTCAGGAGGACTCGAGGGTAACGTATACAGCAAATAGCAAATCATCATGGTTTACTCAAGGCCAAAAAAAGCACATAAAGCTAGGAG
>VURO01004432.1:31182-52722 GCA_015108175.1 Pelvicachromis taeniatus | reverse complement strand
TCAACTTGTCCATTGAAATCTTATGTGTTTCTTTAAGGATCAGCTTGTCAGTTTGAGCTATCACTACACAGTACTGTTTTCCATCTGAAATGGATTAGCCGATGATAAGCGCTATCAAGCATGCATGGAGCAAGATACAAGAACTGATGTAGATCCTGAAGACTAAATCCTCCTGAATAGTTCAGTTTTAGCCTGGCAGCACTCGTAGTTACCGTTGATCACAAAAGATTCATATTGACAGGTCACGAATGATCTGCAGCAGCAAAACAATCTGTTGCTGTTTTAATCAAACAGACAATAATCGCCATTGAAGAAATGAAGGAATTACCTCTAAAACTCCTAACGCCTTACTGTAGAGCTGCTTTGTTGAAATACATTATAGTAAAAGTCAGTTTTTACAGTAATGTGAAGCTATGGTAGTAATGGGTAGAACACGTTCGGTTAATACAGCATTTTTTTTCGGGGAATAATGTGCGTAATACTGCTTAAATATTGCAATACTTTTACAGCAGGCTCAAATCACCATTATGTTACCACACTGTTAATGACTTTCATTTGAATAAAAAAGGTTTGAGAGAGTGACGTTAACCAAAGTGTTTAAGCAACTGCACAGCAGGACATTATCACACAGAGCACCCTTTTAAAGCAGGTCTTCATACTAAGGTATAATTTGTTTAAAAAAGAAAAAACAGAGAGAAACCCTAAGCCTAAGTGTTTTCTTTTTTAAATCTTTGTAAGAGTTGTGTTGATGCAGTAGAAACCAACCATGCTCCCAAATTCCCAAATTTCCCCTCAGATCACTGCTAATCTAGGCTTGCTGAGCGATGGATTGTCAGCTGTGAACAGTGCTGGAATTCAAGACATCAGCAGAGACCGAGGAGGGCATTTGGGGATTTTGGATACCACAATCAGGCAACAGAACAATTTAACACTGACTACTATTGAATTACAATACTGACATAAAGAGTAAGACTTAAATGCACGTTGTTTAGATTTACGTTTAGATCTGATCTGATTTGTCATGTGAGAACTTGAACTTCTCTGTGCCTCTGGTACAGACATATTTACATGAAGTACAGGAAATAAAAATGATACAGCTGTGGCGGTAATGAAAGGCATATTTCTTCACATCTGCCAGACTGTTTCTGAATCTCCTCTTTGTGCTAACTTTCACTAAACTTGTCCCATGATGTAGGAGATTATAAATCTGACTGTGCAAAATGGCAGACAAGTGTACTTAACAAAATGTCACACCATCCCTTAAATAAAATAACATTAAAAGGGAACACTAGCCAATTAGAATTGCATACTGGCCAGGGAATACTCTTACAATATCTGTATGCACCGAGTTCCCATGGAAATAAGCACTGTTTCTCACTATTGCCTACCTTAGCGTATTTCATCATCATGACTGCTGTGTGTCAGTTTCCACTGAGTCTCTCAGAGTGCCCTGACTGGCCTCTCGAGGCTGAGAGAGAACCAGCAGAGAGAGGAAACTTCTCAAAATATTCATGACAAACCCAGTGCCATATCAGCCACACAGGTCTGGTCCCCACCTGTCGCTGTGCGGAGAGTCTCCCAGCGAGTCGAAGGAGTCCCCGTACTGCAGCCTCGGCCGATGGGGGTCAGAGTAACCACAGTGTGCAGCGCGCCGTGCTCGGGCCTCCATGCACGCAGGGCTGCTGCATTTACTGGTCCCCACGGATGATGACATCATTCCCGGCGAGTCAGAGAGGATACTGTCAGAATGTTCCAGGCTCCAAGTCCGTTCCTCATGTCTGACAATAAAAAAAGAAAAAAAAAGAAAAAGGTGTTAACATGCACACACCCCACAATAAGTTTCACTTTTTCTGTCATTTTTTTAAAGAGTGCTTGATAACAAATCTGCAGCTGTCTCTGGAGGAAGAACATTTCCACAATTAAACTGCAATTCCATGCTCCATTAGCAAAAGTACCCAGATATTCAGTTCTTTTAATCCTGTTCCTCTCTAACATGCATATGAAAAAGTATTCCCTCACAGCAACAGGTCAGTCATAAACCCTTTGATTAAGTTGCTTCTGAAGAAAAGTCCACAAGTTCCTTCCAATAGAAACAACAGAAGAAAAACCAAATCTTCAGTAGTGCAGACTAATTCATTCAGCACTCGTTGGCCTCTGTCTCTTTGCAAATTCCCATGTGAGAAATCCTAGTAATACTTTCAGCTGTGACTCCTCTGTCAGCACTACTTTTCCCCCATCTTAGATCACTTACAAAATTAAAATCGTGTCTGTTACAGATAACAAAGCTCGCCTTTTTCAGCAGAAATGAGCCAGACTGTCTTATCTTACCAGCAACCGGTTCACGCTGCAGCAGCAAGACTCCTGGCGTGTGTTTTTAAACGATTCTATTCAGATACTGTTAACAATTTACTTACATCTGATTGTAGTGACCAACTAAAACCGAGTGTGCCCTTTAAATAAAAACTTGTCTCGATGAATCAAACTCTTCTATCACTTTGTGATTGATTCTCTGTTTGCAAGCGGCACTTATGACGACGCGTGTGCTGGATGCTCACCTGTGAGTTGACGAATGAGCTCGTGTGGAAGAGTTGTGAGACCTGGAAGAGGCATGACTGGCAGGAAATGAGCCCTCTGTAGCAGGCCGTATAACACGTTCAGTCGCAGGAACATTCTTTGATATGTACTGATATTTGACAGGTAGAGCAAGGTGAAAAAAAAAAGATTGTAAAGAACAAAATCCATTTGGTGTACATTAGTCTGTGTGCACTGTAATAACGTTAGGAATCCTCAGAAACATACATCTACCATAGGGATATCCTCCGGGCCGGGTCCTGGGTGATTGGGTCCATTAGCTAAGTTACGATTGGGATGTTCTGGACACATGTTTTGTCGCAGATGATTGTGCATCCTGTTTCTTTGTTTCCTGTTGAGAACATCTTGGTCATTCCTGTTTCTTGTATAATCAACTTTTATTAAGTCTTGTTAATTTATTGTAAGACCTACAGCAACTATTTAAACATTAAGACGTTATAATCTTTAATTTCCACCTGCTGCATGTCACAAGGACTGGGTAGTACACTAATATTCATGTTTTTGTACATTTATTAAATTAAAGAGTACACGTTCAGAAATCATTCATCAGCAGGACTTACTTGGTTTTACAGTAGGCAACCACACACACGATGCCCACGACCAACAGAGCCACACAAATACCCGTGATTGTCAGGACTCTTTTCTGGTAGAGTTCCTCTGCCTCTGTCAACATCACGCACATAAACACACACACACACACACGCACGCACACACACACAGAAATGACAGGAGAGAAAAATTAGCATCTTCTAGGTGGTTATGGTTTCACTGTACATCTACACATTTTTTTTATTCTTGACTAAATCCTGAGCAGTATGAAGCGTCATCCTCCCTTCCCTTCACACTTAAACCTCTTCTTTCACATAATCACAAATGCAGCAGATGCTGCTGCTGCTCCCTGCGCTGCAGTAAGGCGGCGTAGGTGGGGGAAGGGGATTGGACTGTTAGATAGTTAGACTCTTCGATTAAACAACTCTAATCCCTAAAAAACAGCTATTTTAAATTGCACCAAATATTGAGAGGGACTCAATAACAAGTCTTAGTCTTGGTGTCTTTGGACATCTACTATCTCTCTCACTCACAGCAGTGTTCATCTGCTCAGGCATTCAGTGAGACACAGCCATGAGATCACAACAATTTTGCAAAGAAAATTTGTAAAACAAGAGAAATTTGAAATGAAATGAAGATGAAACTTGACTGATGCTTTTGCTTTTCCAGAGAAGAGCTTGTAAAAGGTTGAGGTAGATTCTTTGTTTCCCCTGGAGGAAAATAATGGAGGCAGTGTAGTCCCCAATAAATAATGTAATGAGAATGAATTGAATCTGTGCAACTCCTTCCATCTGAGGTTTCCTCCTTTCATTCACCAGCAGCCATTTTACATCAGCATACCAATTTGTGTCAAGCTTCTGACGCCATAAATAAAACACTGAAGTCAGTTTATTTTTAGCTGCAAACTCGGTAATATTTCACCAATATTGCCTTTAGCCACTGATATTGAACTTGAAACAGAGGAAACGATACTTGTGTTAGCTTAATAACACTTGTGGTCTAGTACCAGAATGCACTTGTGTAGTTGAAGCAGCCAGATCTACTATTCATTTTATACTCCCAACCACAAGAGGACTTTTCTGGAAAAGGTAGCAGGAAACAAAGGCTGACGATAAAAGAGGACAGAAAGAGTGGCTGATAGAGGAGAAAGTGTAGGTTCTAAATATAGCATGGCATGCTCACATCACAGCATTTTACTTCCCGAAGGATGATTCAAACCAGAAACGCATCATGTTTTATACTCCGACATTACATTTCAGCTACACTAATGACGGAATGATGTAAGAGGCATGGTCAAGATCACACATAAAAAGAAAGACTGAGGTGGCATATCAAAGAAAACAAAGAGACGCTAGACATGAGACTAAGACGGTTGGAAAGATAGATCCTAATATTGAGCAAATCCTTGGGTATAGCTACAAACATGACAGATCATGCTTGTTACAGATGGAATGAGGAACTAAAGTCCAAGGGGAAAATATGCTCTTGTAAGTGAGACGGAAACTGAGTTAAAGGTACTTTTCCATTGCACACAAATGAGAGATGGAGGCGATTACATCCATGTTAATGATGTTTGATGAAGGATCACTTGCATTGACTGAGGGTTCGTCATTGTAATAAGTCATGGCATGATTGTTTGAGAGATCGACTTGTTAATGGGGGGACGATATGTTTTTACAGGTCACACCACAGACGGAAGACGAGCAATGTCAAAATGAACGGCATCTTAGTAGCTATGCTAGCACTGAGAATCAAAATGGATTGTTCCATACCCATAAATTCAATCCCAAGATGCTCTGCCATTGCAGAGAGTTGGAAGGTAGGTGGGTGGGGGGGACAAGAAACAAAAGACCAGATTAAGAGCGGCACCTTCTAATATATAGCGGAGCAAGTACAAATTGGCATTACACAACAATTGTCGGTTATTGTCAGAAAGACATGGTCAGTACTAGCTAAGACGAGACACAAGCATGCAACACACACGTCAAACCACACTACACATCAGTACTGTAGGCTGCAGTTGTGTAGACGACTACGCAGCTACTACTAATAATTCTAATAAAGGGTTTTTTGGATTTCTTCTTACTAATATACTCTTAATAAAACTACAACACTCTGCTCTTTCTTGAAAATTATATCTACGCTATATCTCAGCATACGGAGCCTCAACAAGATCATTTTCTTTTTAATAATTTTTTTTGCATCAGGTGGAAAAGCTGACTCACAATAAGTTTACAATAAGTAATTAGATTACGCTCTTTTATTCATACATATTACCAGTTGCTGTGTTGGTCCAATTCCGTAATAATGCAGTGCCAAGTAACGGGAAAGTTTCCAGATATGATCAAAGCAGAGATGATGTGGCCCTGTGTAAGTCACTTAGTGTTTATTACTCCTATAAAAGGCTGATCCCTGACAACAACCAGGTGCTGGTGGTGAGCACAGCTATGGTAGCTTCCTATAGATGTACCCACTGTGGTAGGTGTAGGGTTATTTAAGCCTGTTCTGCTTTCGTGGCGGATCTGTTACCAATAGTTGCGACTCTTTAAAAACAAACAGGACATACTCGTAATCCTAACAACC
This sequence comes from Pelvicachromis taeniatus, assembly GCA_015108175.1. Taxonomy (NCBI): domain Eukaryota; kingdom Metazoa; phylum Chordata; class Actinopteri; order Cichliformes; family Cichlidae; genus Pelvicachromis; species Pelvicachromis taeniatus. Next base: position 46,998 of record VURO01004432.1, on the reverse strand, counting down.
AAAGATTGCCTGGAGTCACTACCGCTGTCAGCTTTGTCATCCTTAGTCTCCATTTATAATCACACGTAGCGTCTCCGGCGGCACGTGAGGGAGCTGAATCACCCCCTCTTATTTTCTTTCCAAATGCAGTGATGCACAATTTTGCCCGAGCATGTAGCCACTTCTGAGGGGCTGTGACTGTGTTTATCTTGTGCCACAGCTTTATGTTCTACAAGTATAAGTCTTGAGGTTTATGTTTTATGAAGTGCCATTTCATTGCATAACCAAACAAAATCTCCTAAAAGGGAATGGGATATTAGGTGCATAGCAACTGTTTGGGAAAATATGCGTCATCTACCGAGATTACCTGTGCTTTCAGTTTTCTGCTTTCTAAAACTGCAACACTGTCAGTTCCAGGACACACCCATCACATGAACAGGCAAGTTAAAAGGAGTGTATGTGCACTGTGTTGGAATAATCATGAAGAATAAGAAGAATTATGGCTTGACTTTATATTGTATGGCAGATGGAGGCAATAGGGAAGTCGCACCAGCTAGCAAGTCCATATTTCTGGCTCCTCACTTACTTTACTTGAGCTAAAGCAATTCCCAGCTGTTCTTATGACAACATGCTCTTATTAATCCAAGCACTTATGGCTGAGGAGAAAAAAGCCATCCTCCTTCTCCTTTTTATCTCCTGGGGATGGGAGGCGCCCCTTTCGAGAGGCGGGTTTTTAACTATGAAACGGATGTGCATGAGCACAATGGTCTGCTCTTTAAACTAAGATTTTAGCTGTTCTACTTGATTGTAAAGACTAAAAGCCAAGCTCTTCCCATGATAGTGTTGTAACAGAAAGATCATGCAGGGTTTTTTTTTTTTCTCACATTGCTTTTACAATTTGTTTTTGGGTTTTTTTTTTTTTATCATCTTCTGCCTGTTTTTAAAGTCTAAAAATGATTACTTGGTTGTATAACCATGCAAAGCAAATAATACAAGGCTGGTCTGTGCTTGTGTGCCTGGATGAAAACAGGAAATAAACGCTGTCCTTGATGCACAGCTGCGCTGAAGTTAAACAGAATGCAGAAAAAGTGTGTGAGCGTAAGGGGGAGAAAAAAAAATCTCCCACACAACACTGTCTGCTCTGCCAGAAAAACAAGCAATTTCAGCACAGCGCATTACGACTTAATGTGAGATGAAATTACTTGTACTTAAGAAGGGTTTTTCTTTTTTTTTTTTTTTTAGTATTATACTCTGTGCCAATATACAACAAACAGAATGTGTAAGCTCGAAAAGTCAGGCTACAGGGATGAGACTCTGTAGACAGCATTAGGAAAATCCAAACGCAGATGCAGTTTGTTATTTTCTGAATGCGATGTTACATTAAATCGCAACCATATGGGCTTGCAGAGGCATGCTGCCATTATTCAGCAGAAATGATAGGCTTTGGATTTAATTCTATATCATTTTTGTACTTGAACCCTGTGCATGCAGTGCTTTCCCTAAAGAATCGAGTCCAGACTTTTTGAAATTTCAGTCGTTACGTTTCATTAATGTCAGGTCTCTCGCTGTACAAGTAATCACCAATCAAGTAATACTGACGTTTAAACACTGCACAAGATTACATTAACAAGAATCCCCACCATGTGATTAGTTTTTAAAGCTAAAACCCTTAAGGGCAATATCAATCAGGCCATAGTCATCCTCAAAACGTCCTCTAATCTTAGTATAACAACGCAGTTGATAGATGTGTTTGCAGATGTTGCCTTGTGGGATGGTGCAGGGTTTAGTTCTCTAACCTCAGGCTACTAAAGCTGTTTGACATGGCACTCCAGCACAGTGTTTGGACTCTAGCTGCCGTGAGAGCACCATTTTGTTTCTTCTGAAGCAATGTGTTATAGCAGCAGATGTAATTTACTAAATGTTCTGGTGTGAACCTAACAATGTTTAGTGTTTTCTAGAGGCTGGCTGTAATTTAGGTCCTCCGCAAGTTATCAACTGGTTTCAAAGTTAAACAAATAGTGCTTCACATTTACCATCTTGGCTGATTTTGAACTAATGCGAGGCAGGTGCTGTAAGGTTTTGCGGTAAGTGGGCCTTGTTTTTTTGGAAATCCCTGATTAAAAACACCAAATCAAATCTGTGTGATTTTTTAAAAATCATTTTCATATTTTATCTTTATATTGATGATAATGGTTATAGCTTCACACCAGTTTATCAATATCTAATAAATACTTTAGTAGAAATAAATGCACCATCATTTCAGCTTCAGCTGGTTGCAGCCTCTCAAATAAGAGCTCGTTACAAACTCGCTGTTATCAGTTAGTGCTCCACCTGATAGAGTCAGTCATTCGTCATGCTTGTTAGTTGCGACTAATTGTTTGGGCCTGCTCTACTTAGGGTCATACGTGCTTGCATGTTTCAAGCTGATTGCGGGAACAGGCATCATTAGTAAGTGGGCTAAACAAAGTCCTTTTGTAATTATTTTGCCATTAGACTGTGTCGTTACATGCAACTTGCGATGTGCAAATCAACTTGCACAAAGCAAACTCACACCCTGACTTGCCGTTATCGGCCGCGCTACGAACTCTTATTCTGAGAATGCGCATGCAATGCACTGCGAGTAAAAGGGCACACAATATTACATGCAGACCAAACACAGTAACAGACTCCACTAATCTATGCCAGCTTGTGAATGAGTCACCAGAGCAGACACAGACAAAACTATTAGGTAATAGCAGGAAATTAATGCGGTCTCTACACCCAGCATGCACGCGTGACACGAGGACAGACTGACAGTGACAGAAGAGGAAATTGACATACGGTAGAAACTGGCCATAACGTAGGTTTGACAGCGATCACCAGTAAAGTCATTTGGACACCTGATGGAAAGAAACAAAGCCGAAGAAAGAGAGGAGGAGGAAGAAAAGGAGGGTGGTGAAAGAGTGAGAGAAAGGAAGAAAATAGAGGGAGAGAGGGCAAGGGTGGAGTGAAAAGGACAGCATAAGGAAGAAAAAGTGAGAAAGAAGGGAAAGAGGGGGGAGAAGAGGGGGGAGAGAGAGAGGCAGAGAGACACAGAATTAGAACAACAGAACATCTACAGACAGCAGAAGCAGAGTGTTCCCTTTGGATGACACCATCGTGTGCATGGTGTAGTGCACAGCTCAATGCGTGTTGACCTGAGAAGGAGGAAGAAGAGGAGAAAGAGGAAGAGATCCGGTGGGGGTGGGGAGTGGGGTGGGGGTGGGGGGGTGAGGAGGGCAGCAAGAGTCCACAGAGGTAATCCAGTGACAACTGTGTCTCTGTTGTCAGCTGCTCATATCATTTGAACATACTTTTGAAAGGATTGGGCATGTACACCCGCAGTGGCTCAGTCTGTAAGCATCGAGGGCCGAAGTATCCATCCGGACATCTGGGAAGGAGCAGACAAGTGTTATGGAAAAGGAAAAAAAAAAAGCACATAGAGAGTGACGTTGATTTCAGGGGCTTGAATCCCTTCGCACACATTTCTGCAAAATGTCACGGCATGTTTAAACACACAACAAAACAAATAACAGCAACAACAAAAAAACTGCTACCAAACTCACAGTAAAGTGCAAACAAAGCAAGGAGGGCATCCTCTGCTGATGAACTTGCCCTATTTCGCAGTTTTAAATTGATCCCAATCTGCACAAAAATGTAATGCTTAGCAGATGCTGCATCTCTATGATAAGCTAGTAGCTCCCCCCCTCCCCCCCTTACAGACAGACTGACTGACAAACAAAAAAGAGTGAAAACATACTTTAGCCTGGGCTCTCACCTTGGCAGAGGAATAAAAAAAGAAGAAGAAATGAGAAGGAACAAAAAAAACATATATAATGACATATAATAACCATAATATGGGCTTTTATAAAAAGAGATAAATGTGATTCAGGATACTGACAGTCCCATGGCTTTCTGAACTCGGTCTATGGGATGAGAGAAGAGCAATTTTCATGAGCGTATGGAGAATAAGAATGTAGCTCGGGATAAACCATGCAATGTTTTATAGGTAATCAATAAATCATCCCTTGAAAGGCAGTGAAACAGAGCTGAAAGTTGGGAAATGTTTCTCTTTCTCTTGGAGCCTGTTGGGATCCTTTTGGATGTATCCATAACCTGCAAACGTGACTGTTTTATAACTGATACCAGAGCACGGGGTGTTAAAGCAGTCAGATCAGGAAATAAGGAAATAAAATCCCAAATTTTAATTTCTAGCTTGGAAAGAAAAACAAAAGAAAAAAAATGAATATGTAAATGTTTCTTGGTAAACACGCTAGACTGTGTTCAGCTGTGCTTTGAAGTCAGTCAAGACCAAAGTTTCAAATGCGTGGCTGTGTTATATTTTTCTTATTGAAGACAGACTATCATCACCATCGAGAGTGTTGGGTTAACCCATATTCCCTCATTATAATTTGGATGAGAGGTTGGCCTTTTTAGGGCCACCAACACTCCACCCATAGCCACAACTAGACCACCGATCCAACAAATGTGATTTACTGGTTTCACACAGTGCCTCCCAGGAGCGCCATAAATAAGAGAGATGTTGTTTAACTGGGGGGGGCGGGGGGGGGGGGGGGGGGGGGGGGGGGGGGGGGGGGGGGGTGTGTGTTTGCCACCTAGGTCGAGGAAACTTGGCTGAAAGATGAAAGAAATAAACTGTCATGGGGTGCAAATGGCCACAGAGGTGCAGAAAATAAACATGTAACTTTCAGGAGGAAAACAAACACTTTGCAATGTTTATGAGAATGTTCTACAAACTCTAGATACCCTTCTAATAAGTTCCATAAAGAGGGGATAACTATCGCTTTTTAGGAACACATTGTGCTTTTTTTCTGTTCAACAACTTTCATTGTACTTGTATCATCATTTAAAGAACGGAAACAATCAATTTATTACATAATAGTAGAACTTCTCATCACTGTGTTTCTGATGGTTTGCTGCTTTTCCCTATTTTGAATCATTATAAACTCAATTTTGTTGGATTTGGACTGTTGGTCAGACAATATGAGGCAAACTGAAAGACAAAAAAAAAATCAGGACTCTGTAATGAGCATTACCCAGGAGATCTGTGAGATCTGTGGCGTATATGCCCGATTTAAGATAAAACCATCTCAGTCAAATTTTGAGCACCTTTGTTCGAGCCGTTTCAGCTCATTCAAAAATATAACAAGCACATAATTAGTTGAGGGAAGTCACAACGTCGAGATTGGCTTGCAATCCAAGCATATCAGATGATCTCACTGCCAGCCTTTTTCCCCTGATGCCTCAGCTGACATTCTTGCATATTTAATCATCAAATTTCATATTAGGTACCGATTTAAGTTGCTTTTACCTTCCTTGTAAGAAAGTAAAAGTGTAAAAAAGTCCCAGATTAGAGCCATAATGCTAATACTACTACTGCACACCGGAGTCCTGTAGATGGAAATGATTATTTTCCCCTTTTGGCTACAGTAGTCCTGACTAAATGTACACAACTATCAACTAACCTGTCTTTTTTTGTCTTTTTCTTTGCTTGTTATTTATGCTTTGCATGAAAATAACAGAAGATTTCAACTTGCAACTCTTTAGCCTTATCACATCATCTTACCTCCACCTAAAAGTTTATATCTGAAAGTGAAGGAGCTGGGAATAAAAGTAGGACTAGCTGTCTCCAGGACTTGTTTAGCCAGAGAGTAATACCCACTGAAGCCTGGCCTATATTGAATGAGATGGCTGTGGGGCAACAAATCCCTGCAGGCCTTCACTGCATTATCCAACTTTTCTGGACCCATGCCCCAGCCGTGAGTGAATTAGCTGCAGCAATTGAGTTATTGCTGCCTCCAATTTGTACACAGCGTATTGAACGGCTGTTGCAGCCATGTCCTGCTTGCTGGTCGAGCATTCTTCCTGTGGCCAACTGGGCACAGAAAGCCTCGCCAGTGTTTCAGCTCTCTGTCAAATCAGCCAGAGGATTATGTTAGCATATGGTTGAAGAGAAAATGCATCTGAAAATCTGACAACCATGCAAGGAGATGTCATTTGTATTGTAATTGCACAATAAGGTTTAACTGATTATTACAATTTACAAGGCAAACTATTTTTTTCCCTTTTCATGAACTAATACATACAGTTGTGGTCAAAGGTTTACATACACTCATCATGGGCATGAACTGGATGCACAAGTTTCAGACTCAAGGCTCCCATGAACTGGAAACTGCTGGAACACCGGCATCACTGTTGGCAATGAAACCAGTTTTACATCGCTATGGACTGAGAGGGGGCAGAAGAAAGAACCTCCTGCTCTCAAATCAACACCTTCAAGCGCGTCTAAAATTTGCAGCTGCCCACATGGACCAGCCAAAATAAGAGGTATGTTCACAGGTATAAAGGTGAGGTTTTGAAAGCTGAGAACACTGTACCAGAGGTCAAGCATGGAGGTGTTAGTATCATGCTTTGGGGCTGTTTCACTGCCAGTGGCAGTGGTACATTACACAAAGTGAATGGAATAATGTAGAAGTAGGACTACCTGCAAATTCTCCAACTTCACCTCAGATCAACAGCTAGACAGTTGAAACTTGTAGACAGTTGTGTGTTCCAACAAGAAAATGATCCCACAGACACATCAAAAAGTAAAGTTAAAAGTTGGGCCCGTGCCAGGAAACCAACCACTTTAAACAATCTCTATCAATTCTGCCAAGAAGAGTGGTCAAATATCCAGACAGAATTAATACAGGTTATTAATTGCTACCAAATGTGTCTGATTGAGGTTTAACTTTCTAACATTCATCTAACCAAATGTACGTAGGAAAAGTAGTGAAAATCCTAAATAAATTTAAACTTGTGCACCCAATATTTGGTTCTTAAAGTCACAAAAGATAAAGATAAAGAACTGTTCAAGTAAGTCGTTAAAAGCCAAAATGACCATGACACTGGTGCCCATATTGAGTGTAAATAAACTTCTGAATACAACTGTATTTGGTCCCAATAAATGTTAGAAAATCTAAATAACAGTCACAGCTTCCAAAGAAACGGTTTTGAAATTGCTTGTTTTGTTTGATCTACAGCCCAAAGTCAAGGATTTAATGTTAAAATAGCAGCAAATAACCAGCCAATAGTCATTCCCAAATCTAAAACCAGTCAACATTTGGCTTTTATGACTAAAAATGAGTAATAGTTGATGCAAGTAGTTGTAGGGCGTTTTTCTGATTACTAAATGACTAATCGAGAAAGTGACTGTTTCATCTCTTAAAATACGTTTTAAAAAAAACCCTGTTAGCCCTCTACAAAGAAAACCATTTGTTTATCTTAACCTCTCATGCACATGGTCCCAAATAATGTTATTTGAGTTCGAGGCTAACACAAACTCACATCTAAATGTCAAAGAAAAAACAAGGTTGTTTCTGTGATAATGTCAACCTGTTTTCCTCTTGAAAAGCTAAGATGCATGGTTCCTCCAGTGCACTTTACACACGGGTCTTGATCCCCTTTGCCAAATGTAAGCAATGATTCTATTTACCTCATTGGGGGCCTCTAACAGGCATAAATATTTGCTCACGACTAAACCAGTGACTCATGACATTTTGAAAAGCCTTTTAATGTGTGGCCCTCCTGTACACTAAACATGACTTAAAAGGATGAGCACACCACCGCCTCACTCCATTATTAGTGTTAAAGTACATAACAGGTGGGTAGTTAGACAAACTGGCAGCATATTCCTGTGATGTGTCGCTGCTGCTGTTGCTGCTGCTGCTGCTGCTGCTGGATGAAGGAAGGGGAATCGAGCTACACCACAAAAACAAACAGCAAGGTAAAAACTTGTAGTTAGATAGCCGAAGATGATTATCAAAGTCATGATGCCGTGAAAGAGGCTTTAATTTAGGCTGTGGGACAAAACAACCATCAAACAACAACGGCCAAGAATAAAAATACTTAAAAAGAAAAGAACAGAGGAGATTACTCACTTGCAGGAAAGCTGATTTATACCATGGAAGAAGTAACAGTCGCCGCCATTCACACAGTAGGCTCTCTCTGTGTCGTTGCATTTTCTGGCATGGCCTGAGCCTGGAGATAGCGTTGTGGTCACTGAGGAACAAACACAGAGAGGAAAATGACAAATTACCTCCAGCTGACCCAGTGGATCCTTTATAATGTCAGCTGTAGTTCCTTTACAGCCACAGCCAGATGAATAAACAATCATTTACAGTCAAAACAAGGAAACGTCATGATAAATGAACATGAACAGCATTTTTATTTCATAAAAACGTGTTATTTTTTCCAGAACGTTTTTCTTGTATCTCTGCAAAACTAATATGACTTTTATGTGTGTATCTCTAGTTTTTTGTCTTAAGAGTTACTCAAATGCCACACTTGTATTTCCACAAGGACTCTAAGTCTTTCATCTACAAACGTAATTGTTTCTCAAAAGGAGTGTTGACATTATCTCAACAAGTTCTATGAGCAAAGATAAATATTTCCCTGACATAGCGTAGGAGTTGTTTATGCCCCGAGTCAGGTCCTTGGAATGGCCTGAAATGTCATGTATCTGCACTTAACAACCCCCCCATTGAACAGATATCTGTTTGGGATGAAGTCTGCTCATTGGAATCAAAGTAGGGATGTTTAGAGGAATAAGAGTGCTAAGAAAGGTGCACTGTGGCAGGATTGGGCTTGAGAAGGGTGGAGTGCGCTTCACATGTCAAATGCTGACACGTGATTGAAATTGTGTACCTGCTGTCAGACGATATTAGCACCTTGGCAGAATGTGGCTGTTAGGCATTGAGAAGCCTTCGGCTGGTAAGAGTTTTACACTGACAACATATCAGCTTCAGCAGCCTCACTCTCATTTCATCAAGTATAGCCACTGGCTTTACTGTAAGTAATGTCAGTCCTGTGAAAACTAAGTACACCCCATGATTCAGATGCTTGTAGAACCATTTTTGGCAGCAATACCTTGAACTAATTGCATCTTACACTTTTGTACTTTTCATCCCAGACTTTATCAGTCTCTCACATCTTTCTGGAGGACTTTCGTCCAACTTGTCTTTACTACGTTGCTTCAGTTCATTGTGTTTTGCACATATTTGTTTGAGCACAGCATTCAAGTTCCTACCAGCATCTCAGTTGCGTCGAGGTCTGGACTAGGTCACTATAACATCTTGATTATGGTGCATTTGTAGCTATTCTATGGTAGAATTGCTGCTGTGCTTGAGATTATTGTCCTGTTGCATGACCCACTTTCTGCCAAGCTTTAGCTGTCAGACAGATGGCTTCACATTTAGTCTAGAACACCAATACATAGAGACGGTCAGGGTCCACCAGTGACAGTTAGCATGAGGTGTGTGTGTGCGTGTGCATTGTACTGCCATGAACTTTAAGAGTTAACATGCCAACTCAGGCCTGTGGAGTCTGCAATTTCTCTGAGCACTGTCCGACCCTGAGAAGAATTTACTGGAACATCCTCTTCTAGGAAGTTTGTGGCGTTCTGTTAAAATTAAACTGCCAAAACATCTGCTTTTATAGCTGTCCCCACAAATTAACTGCAAATCAATGAATCATGTTCAATTGACTAGCAGCACCTGGCTGCTGCGCATCCTCTTAATGCTGAACAAAGCAATAGGGCGTATTTAGTTTATTACAAGAGTACACAGAGTTCTGCGAAAACTTTCTTCTTTACATGCCAGGGTGACTGTTTTCCTTACAGACATACTATACCCTCTGGCTGGTGAAGTGTGTTGCTTAGTTCAGAAGCTCACCCCTGGTTTGGCTACTACAACAGAGGTTAATTCCCGTGCTGATTAGCATAGCGAACCGAACAGATGTTATCAGTCTGTGCTTCATTGCCAGTATGAGTGAAGAGCATGAATAAATCAGAACACTATAAAACCAAAAAATGTTTTGTTCTTTACAAATGCAGGATACCAAAATATATCAAACAGTGTGTCATTGCTTGGCAAAAATTACTTTGTTAATAAAGTCCTGAAAGTTTTGATAGGGACACAGATTACTATAACATCTTTCATTCAATGAACAAATCAAGAGCTGTAATTTATACCTTGCATTTCATTTTAGAGGTCAAATTTTATTATGGTACATTTACAATGTCATGCTGTTCTGCCAAAAGTCCTTAAAAAAGTAATGCACTCAAGACAGCACCGCACCTATTCATTATCACAGGTCCAAATATTCCTAAAATATTTCCAGGCTTATCTGTTAATCAGAACTACTCCATCAGCTGATGTCTCACTTGGAGGACTGGTGTGTAAAACTCTTCATTAAAAAAAAAAGAAAGAAAAAAAAAATCAGACAAAGATGTCGGGAAAACCATGTTAAAAAAAACTAAACTAAACCAAAAAAAGCCCTCCCACCCTCAAAATGGAAACTTAGTGCAGAATTAAAGTGCAAAACCTGCGCAGTAACATGTGGACAAACAAGCCGCACAGGGCTGCAACCTTTCCCAGAATGCACCAGTGGAAATCAGAGGGGCGTCGTAGACAGATCATCAGTCTCCACAGGACGGGTGAACGTCACAATACTCGTACTCACACATAATCTACGGTCTGGCGTGCATGTGGGCGGACTGCGGGTGGAAAACAGATGACCCACACGGGGAGGTGGAGAACATGTAAACGTCACATAGGAAAGATCAAGGCCGATATCTGTACCGTGGACAAGTTCTGCTGTCAAAGTTTATTTTGCTACTGGTCATACTAAATTAGTTTCACAGTAGTCACCTTTTTTCCCTCTTTGTCATCATTTTCAATAAAAAGTGTGACACCTAAGTGCTTTCCTGCACTTAGTTGAGCTAATTGTTTCACATAAAAAGAGTTAGATGCAAAATCTCAAAATTACACAAATTTTTTGTCGTTGCAGGGCTGCTAGATACATTTTAACTGACCGCAACCTACATTAGTTAAGATCACATTATTTTTATGCAGGAATAAATTAATAATAATTTTTTTAAAAAGCTATATTGGTAAGGGTAAGGGTGCTATTTTCTCAGCTGTGTGAAGATCAGCCCAGTGTACGCTAACTGGAATGAGGGCAATATACCTTTCATCCAAAATCCCTGTTTTGGATTAAACTTGATAAATAGCTACAGTTTGTGAAGAGGCTTTAAATCTGGACAGCTGTAGCGTGGGGCTTCTATTTTTATTGCCATAGAGCTGAATGCTTGCAGGTGGAGACCACACATCTCTCCTCAGCTGACAAGGTTCATTTACCCAAACAACAAACACCACCTGCAATATTCAGGGGTTTCCTAGAATAGCAGAAAAAATTCCTGTAGATCACAATTTACACTCAATACAGTAAGAAGAACAGCAAACCCAACTGACTGAAGGAAATTACACGCTAATATCGCTGCAAGATCCACTTCTATTTTTACTGAATTTGTTCACTGCCAAATGTTTAAAATAAATTGAAACCAACCATATAAAAGTATTATTTGTATAACTTTAATAAATGATCTATGTAAACATACCCCCACTGGCATGGCGGAATTAATGATTTCTTAAGAAAAAGATCACTTTACATATTTTTAGCAGGATTGAAGCACTGCTTTCAGCGGGCTTCAAAGATTGCAGTTATCCTAACATTAACATTAACATTACTATTGGTTTTCAGTCATCAACATCTAATCTATGATGTAGCACAGTGTCCCAGTTTTATCCTCCCCTACTCCTTTTCCCTGCTGTCCTCCCTTCTTTCCTTTGTGTCTTCCAGTTACTCCCACATAGCAGACCCTCAGCTGTAAGAAGAGTGAAGGAAAAGCTCTAATTTTTGCACACTGTGCACAGAAAGCTTAGGAATTCTTACTAAAAACGCATACACATATACACCGTCAGCAGAAGCGTATAATAAAACAGTTGTTGATGTTTACGGCCTTTGAGGCACCAACAAAGTAAAACCATAATCTGTAAAAAAAACAACAACAAAAAAAAACTCACTACACAGCCTAAATATAAAAAATTACAGTTACTTTCAGAGGCAAACTGAAAACTTGAAAACACCAATACGAGACTCAGTGTTTTAGATTGTGTCAGATTTAAAAGTTTATACTGCAGTTAAAGGACCTGAACTGATGCATCTATAAATCGTAGGTTCACACACTTTAGGGGTTATGATAAACTTGTAAACTTGACAAAAGCATGTGTAAAAACTCTGCTGAGCAGCAGTAAAATATTTACAAAACCCTGAAATGCTGAAGAGTTCCTTTACAGGGGCCTGTTACTGCTTTGCATCTACATGTGCGCCCAGCAAGCTATAGTGCAGCTCGACACAGATTTCCTCATAAATATCACATAAAAAATATTTTGCAAAACCAAACTGTTTGGTTTGACCCCATTTCTACCATTAAATAAATTTGACTTCTATTCCCATTATTATGCCTTCTCTCAATAGAATAGAAAGTATATTTTTAAGAGAAATTGAATGCACCTGGAGTAAAACATTTTATATAACATATGTCTGTGTAGGTTCTCAGTCATCCAGGTCATGGTAATCTAAGGAGCTTGGAAAAAAAAGTGACTGAACTTCTTTAAGTTTCTTGAAGTCGCTTCACTCTCATCCGAAACGTTTCTTCAGTTTTAAGACCAAATAGTGGAGAGTCTGGGGTATTTAAGCCCTAGTGGGTGTTGTCCCTTAAGAGGGATGTTGACCTACTATTGATCATGTGTCTCATCATATGAGAAGAGACCCCACAAGTAACTAAAAAAAGAAAGTCATCAGTTGCCTACAACAACTTGAAAAAAGGAAAAAGCCCGCTCTACATACCACTGTCTGTACCCAGGTGGTACAATACCCTGCTATACCCCGAAGTCCCACTTAGCCACCCACAACATTTCCAACCCACACATCAAAAACTCCACCGACATTACCAACAAGGTCCAAAAACGTACACTGGATCCAGATGAAACCATAGTGTCCTTCTATGCCTTACCACGACATATTTTAAATACAAAGAGGGTTTATGACAAACACATGGATGTGCTATGTGCTAATTAGTGTCACTAATTGTAGCCAACCTTTACATAGAGGAAGTGGAAAATAAAGCTTCTGGCTTTTTCAAAGGGACAGCACCTAGCCACTGGTACAGATATGGGGATGACACCTGGAATCCTTCACTGCTCACATCAGCTCAGTGGATGAAAACATAAAGTTCACTAGGGAAGACATAAAGGATGACAGTTTGCAATTTCTGAGCTGTGGTGTGAGCATTGAGGAGAATGGAAACCTTAACATTGACGTACCAGAAGCCCACACACACACACAAACCAGTACCTACTCTCAGTACCAACTCCCATCACCCCCTGGAACACAAACTTGGAGTGATCAAGAAAAGGAACACGTACATGTAAAGGAAGCTCTTCAAATATGTAGATATCCCAAATGGGCTTTCATCAAATCAACAGAGATGCACAGTAAAGAAGGTCAGACACCAACTAGGGAGAAACAGAATAACATTGTCATCCCTTATATAGCAGGTTTATCAGAGAAACAACCAGCCACAACCCAGACATAAACTGGTTCATCCCAAGGACAAAACTCCTAAACACAAACTAAACGACATCGTATATGCTGTGAGGCGCAGTGAGAAATGCTCAGGCCTCTACATTGGAGAGACCAAACAGCCACTTCATAAATGCGTGGCACAACATAGAAGATCCTCTTTCGAGGATGCCAATGTTCACATATTGGGCAGAGAAGTGAAAGAAGCCATCTATGTCCACTGTGAACTGCCATCTTTGAACAGAGGGGGCGGTTTATGACACTGTCTGCCTACAATCCAGTTTTTTATACCCACTCACATCTCAATAGGTCAGGGTGAAGCAAGGTCTCTGAAACCTCTACTGATAATGACCCACTCCCTTTTTCACACCTTGGCTCATGTGACGAGGCACATGATCAATAGTGGGTCAACGACCCTCTTAAGGGACAACTCCCACAGGGCTTAAATACCTGGGACTCTCCAACAATTAGCCTAAGAACTGAAGAAGCTTCTCAGATGAGAAGTGAAACGTCTTCAAGAAACTTAAAGAAGCCTTTAGGTTTCTTTCCAAGCTCCTGAGTTTATATAACATATATTAAATTGTATATAGATTTATATTTCCTGCAATATCCATATTCATATTGAGAACATTTAAGGTATGGTACAGATGAAGGGTGAAGACTTTAGTGTGCTGCAGTCTAAACGTTTTTTGACTTCCTCCCACAGTTGGGCACACATGATTTAAATGTTACTATAGCAAATAACATTATCTGTGCTCTACTATGAAGAAATATTGCATTAATACAGTAAACGACAATCCAGTCACACACACACACACGCGTGTGCCTTTGAAGCAGTCTCATTGTCTGCTCCACCTCGATATGTTTACAAGTAAAGGCTCGGGTCACGTCACGCCAACGCCACAATTTCAGGAAGGACGTACATCAAGTGCAGCAGGGAAAATAAAATGAGGGGAAAAAAATGAAAGAACCTCCACAAAAATATTGCAGGTGATGGTTATCTGACTTAATGGGAAACCCATACAAGGAAATGGTACATCCAGAGATGAAACAAGAGCAGTGTTTTCTTTCTGAGATCTAGTTCAGCCAATACAGTGTTTACTCAGGCTGCACCACATGTTTACAAGAGATTAAAACTCATGACAAGACCTAGCAATTTATTGACATGGTTAGAGATACACATTTAAACAACAGAGAACATCTCAGTTAAGGGTGTGTGATGGAGATTAAAGGGGAAAAAAAGTGTTTGGAGTCGCCGTACTACCGAAATATAGTTAGTGTAAGTACAAATTAAGTTGTTTTTTTTTTTACTTTTTAGGAAAACTGCAATACAACTGCAAAGGCACTAAATGGTTTGATATGAGAAGATGATCTTTTTCTTTTACTACTTAACAATATCACACAGAAAAGCCTTTTTTTTTTCCTGAGTCACCTGGGGCCGGCACAGTGGAGCAGTGGTCCTGGTTTGAATCAGAGTTTCCATGTACTTCCTGTGCTCGCATGGATTCTCTCCACATACTCTGGCAGTCCAAAGACATGCAGGCGGTTAGGTTGATTGGCGATTCCAATCGAGCATGCATCAAGACATTAACTGGTGATTGTTAAATGGCTGCTGGTGTGCATGTGAATGTGAGCGACAGCTCTGCAATAGATTGGCAACCAGTCCAGGGTGTAACCCACCACTCACCCTGTGACGGCTGGCATAGGCTCCAAACCCACCGTGACCCAGAGCTGGATAAGCAGAACAGATGAATGGATGAGATAGCTGGTCAGACCACCAACTATAAAGTAAGAATTCAATGCTTGATCTTTATGTTTATGGACTCATAACAGACATAATTACTGTCTTCAGTACAGTCATCCTGTACTCCATACGTCTTATCTCAGTGTCTGAAGGGACTGAAATGCTTCGTAATGCTCGCTGGCTTTTTTATTCTCTTTCCCAGGGTTTCATCGTTTAGTTGGAATAAATCACATCAGTTTTGCATGATTCATCTGTCTGACCTCTGAAGAGCGTTCTGTTTGTGTGGACTAGAAATAATCCTCACAATATTACACATATTCAGTGATAAAATAATTACATGGGTTCGGGTTACAGTTTTATGGTGTGCGAGCAGCACTGAATGACGAAGGATGATCTGAGGTGGACTCACCTCTAATCATCGAGCGCGGCTGCGGTGAACAAACCACAGCAATTTTTGTTGACAGTTGGAATAATAACATGTGTCACGAAGGCTGTATGTGTTCATCACTGCCATGCAGCGCAGCTGTTCAGCTGGGTTAGAGTGCTAGTGCTTTTGCATGTGGTTATTAAAGAAAATTGACATCAGTAAT
>VURO01004432.1:14691-29239 GCA_015108175.1 Pelvicachromis taeniatus | reverse complement strand
AAAAAAGGGGGGGGTGTCCCCCCCCCCCCCCCCAACTCTTGGCAGGGAAGGTCTGACATGTCTCCTGTTACAGCTGGAACCTAGATCTTTTATCTCAATACTCGAGACCTGTTCATTTTGTGAGCATTCTTGCTACACATGTGTGCACTGCATTTTGTTCCTTTCTGCTATTCTGCAAAGACGATCCCATCCAAAGAGAACGGATAAATAAGACAAACAGATAAGGAGAGGTACAAAGGCCCAAACTGGGAAGTGTGGCTTTGGTTCAATATAAAGCTGTTGACAGCTGTGTCTGATGTGGCAAAAGAGAATGTCCAGTGAGGTTTAACAAAATGAATGAGGAGAGGGAAAAAAAATATTTGTAGACTTTAGCTATTTATATTGTGGGCTGTACTGAATAGCAGTATTACGCTTTTATAGAAGGTGCAACCGAAGACAAATGAGCCTAGAAAGTAAGATAAATGTCTGGACCTCACAAATGCTACAATAAAGATCTGCTGCTTGAACAGATATTTATAAAAGATAGACACTTTTTTTTATTTTTAATTGCTATTTAAATTATATATATATATATTTTTAAATGCACACAATACGTGTTTTTATGCTCAGCTTTATAACCACAACATATTTTGACAGGAACTCAAGCCCAGACAAATGTAGGAGCAATGAAAGAAAACAAGAGACACATGAGAAGGACAAAGAGCGATGGATACTGAAGTAGAGCGGGGAAGATGAGAGCAGAGAACGAGAAAAGAGGGCTTGTTGACAGGATCATTAGGTGGAAAATATTTCAGCTTGCCAAAACCAACAAAAACCAAGCATGCTACTTCCACACATACAATATGGCCACACCCAGTCAGTGGCAATATCAAGCATCTGTGCCTTCCAGCATTTTGCACAAAGTATAAAATAAGCAAGGGATTTCATGTCAAAGGTCCAAAGAGGAATTAAATTACTATTTACTGTAGGTAAGATGCACGAAAGAGCCCATTATGAATGGCGATGCACTTAAAGCTTTTTTTCAATGGAAATTTATCCACAATTCAAACTCCTTCGGTACGAAACAGGAATGTTTAGAAATGAACAAAATGGAGCCTGCCAGGAACATTAATCTAACACCCACTCTCAGAAAGACTGCCACTGCCACAACCAGTGTATCTTCTTTTATATTCTTGTCTCCTATTACCATTTTTCAGTCACATAGCTGATTTGCCCGGTCTTGCCTGCTTCAATCATCTCAGCGCTAAAGTCAAATCAAAGCGCAACATAGTATGTGATTGCACAACAGCTGCTCACGCATTGCGAGGGAGCGAAGAGCTCTAAGGAAAGACAGGGTATGGTGTGCATCTACAAACGGGTTCCGTTGTGGCGACTGGCGGGCACCAGTATGTGTGCAGCTGGCAACAGGGCAGCACGAGGGGTTTTCCACGGCGCGGTTAAGGACAGAGGTATTCTCTCATGGGCAGCTCAGATCAGAGTCAGGGTGGCGTTCGAGGCACTTTCACAAACCAAGTGCGGGGATGCCAGTGGCTTTCACTTTTTCCACTCTGACCTGAGAAGCTGTTGTTTACAACATCCTTGAGTTTTCCAGCCTGTAGCCACGGCTACAGTGGTCACAAATGAGCATCAAAAGGTGAGGAAGAGCAACAGGCTAACTCTTCAGAAAGCTTTCAGTGTCACTGTGTATTTACTGCAACAAGGACTCGGTGGACAAAGATTCAAATTGAAAAAAAATAAAAAATAAAAACAAACAAACACACAAGAAAACACCACAGGGCTTTGGGGCACACTGTATGTCCAATTCAGAGTCACTCAGTCTGGTGACATCTTTTATTTAGACCCGACAGGCACCACCTCTGATAGCTAATTTGGAGAAAAAAAGCAGATTTACAAGGTGACATGTGAGAACAGACAAATCAAATTATTTTTAATGAAGCGAGGCTGATTTCACTGTGAACTGCTTATAAAGTTTTAAGGAGTGGATTGAAAGGCGCTCTATGAAAAATAATCACCGATCAAATCAATATAATTAAACGTGACCCACAAACAGAAATTATATCTATATTATATCTAAGTCATTAAAGCTGGGAGTGGTCAGTTTGAAGCAACTATTTCAGATGACCAATTTGATGTCAACTATAAAAAATTACATAAGGTGATAATTTAGATATATTTTCATAACTTTAAAAGGACACAGTGTGAGGCGTCCATATGCTCCTTTGCCTTCACCTTCAACAGCTGGCCCTCATTTCCAAGGTAGGCCTGTCTTTGCGACCTTGTACCAGATATAGAAGACATATACCACAGCTCCATATTTGGGTCTTGTACTCACAGCTACACTAGTGGCCAGCTGCTAGGACTAAAGGTTTTCCCTCGGTTATTCCCCGAAAGCCTGAAAGCACACAGCAGCCCTTCTTCAGCCATAAACACACACACACACGCACACACACACACACACACACACACACACGCACGCACACACACACACACACACCACCCACACCTGCTGTATGTCCTGAAAACAGGCAACGGAGCAAGTGTGTTTTGTTTTAGGCTGCCCTCTGTATACTAAAAGATGAGTTCACTGTGAGTGTGTCATTGACTAAAGAGAGGCATTTTCCGTTTACACCTACACACTTGGTAGGAAATGGCTTCATCGCTAATGACACTATCGCCGTACCCACTACTCATACAGAGTCCCTGGGAAAAGAACGTATTCCCCCCCGACACACACACGATGACTACAGTGTCCAACAAAAGGAAGCAGCATGATGGAGTAATGGGAGGTTTAACCAGACAGCTGTGGCAACTAAACTATAGTACTGTTACTCTGAGCTTTAAGCAATGGAATGGTAAATATATGTTCCTCTTGTACTCAAAGAGAACTTTAAAAAGAACAGAAGACATCCCTGAATTAGTCTGACCCCCTCCTGAAAAATGCCAGGTAAGAGTAGGAGCAGGGACTTTGTTTTAATACGAATGAACACATCTGCGCAACGGACTCGGGCAACTTAACGTCCTTACTCTGTCGGCACATACAGGCCCTTATGATGAAATTTTTAGACAATCACTTCTCCTCCGAGGTGCTTCTTAGTGATTTGTCGAGACAAAAGAAGATGGCACCCAGTCACCCTGCGCAGTTGGGGTCAACATCAGGGGGGAAAAAGACCACCAGCACAGCTGAGGAGGGCTGAAAGAGATTCTTTTATTATGCTATCAAATTAAGGCTCAGATAGGTTTGGTCCCAGGGTAGTGGAAGAGTTAACAAAGCCCTGCACACAGCGAAAACCTTGTGTCACCTCCTGCTCACATCACTCAGCTTTTCAAGTGTAACAGCTGCTTCCTTCCTCACACATAGCAAAATCCTCACTCATTCACACTAACGGCTTAACTGTCCCGCATAACACAGTGAGATTACCGGACAGTCTCAGAAGTCTGATGTGTTTTGATTTTTAATAACTGAATAAAAGATCTGATTGAGGACGTCCACTTATCGTCCTGGATCGGGGAGGGGATTAAAGTGAAGTGACAGATCAAGCAAAATATAATAATCCATTGAGGGACTTTTAGAAAGTGTTTTCTTTAACATATTTCACTCATTTTTCACAGATTCTGATGACAGGATCCAACAGCTGCCTCTTCTCCAGGACATTAGCACGTAGTACATATGAAAGCCAATAACTCACAGTCCCTGTCAAAAAGCAATGAATTACAGATTAGGGAGCTGATTTATGTTTTAGGAGCAAAACGTAACTTGTCTTCTGTCAGATTAACTTCAGGTTGTTAGAGTTTAAGGAAAAGCCCCCAAACATTGGTTAAAATCAATATACTCTAAGATCTGAGGCAGTATTTACAGATGTGCCTCACAGTGGTTGCTGTGGTTGGGCTCAGGTATGCATGTTGTGCAGAAGGTGCCAAAAGACCAGCAAACGAATGGTGGCGACATTTCCAAGAATTTTCTTGATATTCATGATAAATTATTATTTCCCTTTAAAATTCTGCTTCCTTTGGATGTTACTGGAAGCTGCGTTCAAGTCCTCCGCTGCTGTACGCGTGCACTCATCCATTCATAACATAAGTTGTGTTCTGATCACTAGGTGACTCGTGCTTATGATGCAGCGGGTGATCATTCACCCGCAATGTAAACGCTTCCGCTTTGTCTGGAACGTCTCACCGCACCGGATGCTGTCCACTAATACAAAAAGTCTTTAACAATAAACAAAAACAAACTGCAGCGTAAATGAAATGACGATTTTGTGAGTGCAATAAGAAAACAAGTGACTCACTCGAGCTGTCATAAGTCAAGTCGTAATGTCAGACAGCAAAACAAACAATCTGGTTTCATTTGATGAAACAGGTTTCTTAACACGTGAAAGAGAGGAAATACAGATCCCGATTCTCTTTATATATCTGGATTAGCGGCTTTTGTAAATTTGCCTGCAGGCTGCTGCACGCAAAACTATAGACAATGGCAAGCACGACTTCAGAAAGTTTGCCATTTTACTTCCAAATGGTCAAGATAAGGATCGTTTCCTTCCTTTTGTGTTCATCTAAGAAATCAAACATTCAGCACCATTTTAAAACCACAGCAGTCTTCGATTAAGGAGTGTGTTTGCCGCTATATGTTAGATTACAACATTCTCCTTGCTGTACAGAGCTCTGGTCCTGATCTTGATTTTGTGGAGATTCTGGCGCAATCAGATGGCCACCTCAGAGACACGCCTGTCCAGACCCACGGACTCCTGGATAGTTTTAAAAAAGTGGGTATGACTAATAGCCAAGCAGCTTGATCCACAGAACCTGACAAGCTGTTCTCCAGTGGCCTGTAAATACAGAGAGCTTGGCAGATGTGAAGGTCCGTTTCCTGCAGACATGGCTGTAGCTTTACCCACAGCAATCAATGCAATTGACCGGTTTACAGATACTCCACATTCATCCGAGGCCACATCCAACATCCTTTAGCGTCACTAGAGATGAGTTTATCTTTTCACTTGCGTAGTAGGATTGAGTAAGCTTTGCTTTTACTCAGCTGACCATCGAGAGACGTGGAAGGAGTGAAGGAAGTTGTTGTTTATCCAGTGCAAAGAGGTACTTACTGTAATGATTCACTTACGTAGAACACATATTAACTTACTGGAACAAAAACAGAAAAAGCTTTTTTTTTTTGGTTTCGTGTTTATTGCTTTGTGTTAATCATGTCTTCTGTAACATATAAAGCTGTTTTACAATTCTGGAAAATTTTGGCTTTCGGTTCCAAGGAATGGCTCACTAAACTTATCGTAAACCTTTGTCTTTGATACGCTTAAATCAATGTTCTGTATCTTCACCGAGCTTTAACACTGAATGTCTTAAAGTTTATTGGATTATTTTCTGTGTTTGGTCTTGTTGTCCATTTTAGCTAAGGTCAAATAACAACCAATCAGAAGCATTCTCATATAATCACAACATATTTGTAATTTATATACCGGTATTAGCACATTTTATGCAGATGAATTATGTGCAACAGCAAATGTGACAGAGTAAATTTAGCTTTCTGTACTGACTTGAGGTCAGATGCAGGAGCCTTTAACAATGCAACCACCTTAAATTATGCTTAACGCTGGGCTGCAGAGATGCTCAACTTCTCTTTTGCCTGCTCAGTTGTTTAAGTTATTAAGACTTTTTGAGATAGCCAAACAGCTTCTTTTCCTCCTTTTGACAGCAGGACTGCAAGTATTTGATTTCAAAATGAGGAGCGAAAACACGCGAAACATTTACACACGTTTTTATATGTGTGGGGTTGAGGAAGGGGGAGGGGCTGAGGGGCATTGTGTGTGCGTGTGTGGGTGCATGCATGCGCAAAATTGTTGCTGGTGGGCCTCAGCAGGACTGTTGAGGTTGGAGGAATTGTACGTTCAGCTGTGATTTCCATCAACACATTCCTGGACGCTCACACACTCTCTCAGCGGAGCTGTGCACAGCACCCCCCAAGGATGTGACCTGCAGCCTGCAGACACAAATGGCTGTCTCACAAGCGCTTATCACAACACAGCAGCCTGTAGGATAATGGGAGGCCTTAATCTGAAGCCACGTGGAGCTGAGCAAACTTTGACTAGTGTTGCTCCTTCATGCTGGCCCTATAGAAAACAGCAGATGATATACAACACTGTTCGGCAGTATGCCAGAAGGTTTCACCATGCCAAACTGATTACAGGGTAGAGGTCAGACCACATGGACAACAAATGGTCCCTGGCACTGGGGGTTGGGCATAAGGCAGAAAGCATCATGCTCAAAAAGACAGCAATTGTCGCAGAGACTGTTTAAAGGACATATGATAGTCCAAACCACCAGGAAGTGCACAGTTGCTCATACGCTGCACACTGTTGTGCATTTTGTCAGAAAGCCAAAGTTGGCGCAAACACAAATAATAAAACATGTGGCCTCACAAAAGTATGTAAAAACTGGTCCACAGATTAAACTAATGTTTCAAAATTCCCAGGAAGCTAAAATGGAGCCAAAGAGAAGGAGAGAGTATTAAATGGGTCTTAAGACCGAAGAATTGATAACGAGCAACTTAAACACTCAACTCAGCAGAACCTCCAACCATCTGTGCTGAATAACTGTACAGTAACTGGCACTTAATCGGTGTGTGTTTCTCTTCTGCTGGCCTAACAAAAAGACATGGCTAAAATCCCCACACCAGTCCAATCAATCAATGTTATTGGCAAACTGCAAGGCTGGCGTGAAGCCACAATGTGCTGCATGCCTCCGAATGCATAAAGGGCTTCAGTTTGAGGGAAGGTTCTGCTCACAGCAGTTTCTACGCCATGGTCCACATCTCGACTCGAGATTACACGGGTCTTGCATTTGTCTTATATTGCTATGGTTTGTGATGAGTCAGGACCAGCTGTTCTGTGTAATATAGGAATATAGGAATATATACAGACTCCTTTTCCCTTCTATGGCAAGTGGAAGCGATTCTCCTAAGAATAATTTTAACAGAACTATAGCTTTTAACTTTGGCAACGCCTCAGGGCTATGCGTCATATCCTGGCACTCCTTCTGTAACTGCTACTTTGCATATCAAGTCAAACAATGTACCAATAAAGACTGGTTGAAAAAAATGTGTGGTACTGTAGCGTCTTTTGATAAAACCTTTGTGGCGAGCCACAATAGCTTTTTGAAAATGTTTGAAAAGGACCTTTCATTTACTTTTAAACATATTAATGTATTACACACAACTGGCACAGAATAAGGTGCAGGAGTTACTTTGAGCCGCTTAGATAAAGATGAGTTGTGGTGGCCTGTGTTCACCATGTGGTGGAGCTGAGGGCTGGTTTCCCAAAGTCTCTGTTCATCAGAACAGACGAGCAGACAGGCAAAGCCCGGCACCACACTGTATCCAAGTGCGAGGGCTCGAATGATGCTCTCGTGCTGAGCTGCTATTTGACTTTATTATCTATGCTCTACGGATTTCACTTTCTGTCTTCTCCTTAATAAGTTCAAGCAGTGTTGGCTTGTTTGCATGCCAGATACTGTTAGAGATACACCACAGGCAAGGGGAAAAGACACCCTGAATCTAGATGTCAGGTACAGTACGGAGGTGCTTAGGACAAAAGCTGGAGAGAGAGTAACTGCATTCTGAAATGGGTGTGAAACCCTCCTCTGCAACAGAGCGGACCCATGTCTTCCTCTTCATACTTTCCTCTCCCTCACTGTCTGCCTCTCTTTTCCACTGGCTGTATCTCCCTCTTGCCCTCTACCCTAATGTCTTTGTCTGCTTTCTGTCATGCATTCCCTCATTTTGCTCCCCCTTCCCACAACCCACCCTCCTTCCTTTATCCACGCTATCTTCTTCTTTAGCTCACTCTGTCCATCTACATCTGCACCCCCTCCCCTTGCTCTCCCTCCCTGGAAGGCACACATACACAGATAATACTGCGGCTACATGCTGCTTCGGCAACATACTGCAGCAGGCAAGCATACTCCACTGCAGCCCTTTAACACAATGGCCATTTTCTTATGACCTCACAATGAAAACAGCTTTGGTCTAAACAGATTGCATGTTCTCTGCATCTGAATCAAAATCACACAGTACATTTTTTGAGGGGAGGGAAATACATTTCACAGAGACTCCCTGCAACATGCAATGCATTATTTTTTTTTCTGCATCTGCTAATTTCAGCCTTTCACTAGCATGTTAATCAAAGTAACATGCCCCGCTTGCTTCCAATTCCTTTTAATACCATACGTATTTTCAGTTAAGCACTCCCACTGCCTATGGACATATCACCCCTGATTCGCCCTGTCTTGCCTTCTCCCCTGAAGCATGACAGAACGAGACGTGCTGTTGTAACACAATGGGACTTTTTTTTTTTTATTGAACCATGAACAAACACATACACACACACACACACTCACAATCACACGCAAAAACAAAACACACAGATACAGACATCTAGTGATCGTGGCACATGAAAGGACATACAGTGATGCCATTGTTGGAATATCCAGGAGTGATTTAAGGAAATGACAAAGCGTCGACAGATAACAACACAAAGAGCACACAGAGATGCTTTTACAAGTAGACAAAAGAGGGACAAAACTGTGAAAAGGATGACTTGAGATTTAAGGGAAGAGCCACAATTATGAAGAAGAATGCTTTAACTCCGGCTTTGACACATGTCCCGGCACCACATGCAGATACTATCGCACTCGGCTTAAAGTTGGTACTGTCGGGTGTTCAGTCATGTTTTATCCATTGTGGCTACTGTACATCTCAGCCCACTTGTTCATCGCTTTGTGATATTATATTTCCTTTGATATTGCTGCATTGCCAGCTCTTTTCGTCTGCTAAGATCATCATATACAGTTTCATGTGCCGCCAGTCACATGTTCGCAAGCTCGATCAAACAGGTGCTACCACCAGGGGTTCCCTAGGGTCTAGAGCACAATCTGACCTTTGTTATTTACTTGCCATTAAATATGATGTAACTCACTGACTACTGTTTATCGAATTAATTTTTCATAAATGTTAGCGCAGTATGTATTGCATCACTGACCCTTTAAATATTAAATGCACATAAGTGAAAAGGAATATATCACTGCGCTGGAGAAGAGCCAAATCTCATGACAAGCAATACAGCAAGAGTCACACAATCTGGCTGTGAATCTCAAATGAAGTCTTTTATATGTCAGGAAATTTAAAAAAAAGAAAGATGCACTATTAAGCCCCATTTAAACACAATATGGAGGGACTCTTTTTGGCACAATTGTTTGCTGAAAATCAAACTTGCATGCTGAAACCCCTGAGAATCTTTGCATTTCCAAACACAATGGGTCCTTTCTTTATCTGAAAAGAGCTGCGACTCTAATAATGAAGCTCAGCTTAAGTCTGTTAACTGTAAACAATAGCTCTAAAAGGTGGCCTTGACAAATGCAAAAGAAGAATGTGGAGGTGATTATTGTGCCCCGAGTGTGCCCAAGGGCAGGGCGTGATGGAAAAACTTCAATCCCCCTCTTTTCCCCCACCATTTACACCCCCATCAGCGTGGGATGAGTACAGAAATCACCCAGCTATAAGGTCAGTAATAAGGAGAACATCTCCACAGGTGCGGCACGAGGAACTTTTCTTTTTAAGTCACTCATTCTTCAAAAACAGTGAATATGTGGATGTTGTCAACTAGGAAATCTTTCACTCGGAATAGCGTGAATAAAAATAGGCCGTCACGCACAATAGGTTTGATTAAACAATCTCTATCTGCGCTAACTTGATTCACTAACGTCGCATGCTCATGCCTGCACAGTATCAAAGTCTTGCGCCATTACTCAGCGGTCTACAGACAGAAAAGCCTGGTGATCTCATTGGAGGAAGTTGGATTTCCACAAGCACATCCAGCAATTTCTGACTCTTGCTGACAGCAATTTCTGACAGATAGCATGCCAGATAGCATGCCATCTCTCAGATGGCATGCCAGATAGCCATATAGACATGCCAGATAGCCATATAGGACTTTGACAGTCCAGCACAAGATACCATCAAGTTCCTTCTTAAAAAGATGCAGAGCAACAAAAATGTATTAGCCCTTTAAGGTCTTTAAAACTCTTTCCTTCTTATGTTTTAATATATAAATGTATCTGCATCATCCACTCAAAAAACAAGCTCCCCACAGCAGCCACAAATTCGCTACCCGTACTGTCACTCACTAATCTACTGAATGGAAGCAGCTGTTATCAAAACTCTTTCATCTGATACAATACTTTGCAAAAATCTGCAATGCTTACACACCACTACCACTACTAAACAAGCCTGTTAGATTCTATCACACACACTGAACATGCTTTTTACAACTCTCATATTCTGTCAAGCATTGTTTCAGATCTAAATCTGTAGTCTGCTGCTTCTGCTGCATGCTGGTGATGGTCAAATACACTGTGCAGCACAGTTTTGTGGAGTTTTGCAATGCAAGCGAAGAATGGTGAATGAAAGAAGATAACACACCATACATTGCATTGAAATTCCATTCACCCCAAAGTGCTATTCTGTTATCCACTGATTAATAGGCCAAAACCACATGTGTGGACAGTTGTTCTTCATGCGTGTTACTCTCCTTGCATGCCTGTTTGTAATGGCTCCTTTGGATCTCTCAATTGGCAGGAGAACAGTTATAACAACAACAACAATGCCAGTACATCTGTGCCACTTTGCCTGTTGCTTAGGAATCAGTACTCACTGCTTTGGACGTTAACAGTGCCAGTGGAGTTGTCCTTTCCCAGCGGGTTCTCCACCACACATGTGTAATTCCCAGAATCCTCCAGTTTTGCTCTGTTGATCTGGACTCTGGAGTTTTTCCTGTGGGTGACAACACTCACAAAGCTGAGTCAGGGGAATCAGGGCAGGGAGGAAATAGCAAGTGAAGGCAACAAGTGGAAACATTGAGGGAGGGGTGCCGGTGCATGACAGGGCATGGCATCAGTCCTTCTGTAACAAGGATTCATGATTACTTGCTCCGGAGAGGGGGAAGACTGCTTTTAATAAGAAACCGTGGAACAATATGTTGGAACTAGCTGCTGTGGTGTTTTGTAGCTCTGTTTCACTTCGCTATTGTTATATCAGGGTCTCCTTAAGTTTCTACCTTTGTTCAACAGTAGCCACAGTGAACACCGTATATCTGCTAGTAGTGGCCTGTCTCTTATTGACGCCCGTTTCTAATAAAGGCCAGGTTTGAGAACATGTCACAACAAATAGATGTTGGTCTCCAATAGTAGCCGGTCTCCTTTAAGCACCAGTCATTTTGCCCTTTTGTCTCCACTGATAATTTTGTTAAATCCTGAAATGATGATCCGTTGTTGTTGACTACATTTTGTGGCCGTAAATATGGTACCATAACATATTTTACTGCCAAATGAACTCCGTTTATCCATCACCATTCCGTCTGAGAAGGGAATAAGAGCCGGTCTCCAACAACCGCCGGTCTCTTTTAAACGCCGGGCCGTCTGACTACTTTTTTTAATAAACGCCAGGGCTACTATTGGAAAATATGCGGAAATTTCTTCCCTTAGGTATTTCTTATTTTCAAATGATGTTTTAAATCAATTTAAAAAAAAACATAATTACAAAAAACCAGAAGGTATTTTGATGTTAATTTACAACAAGGTAATGAAGCATCCCCCCCACAGGACTGGTGTTATGAAAGAGGCATTTGTAAATCTTTCCACAGGGCAACCTGAACCACAGAGCTAGTTTTAACTGTGTGTGTTCCACACCTTTGATGCGTTCAAAAGCTAATTTATGTGTGATCTCCAAAAATAGTCTAAAGGCTGACAGTAACAAAGCTGTGGCAGCACAGGGTGCAAAAGAAAATCAGAAAGAATGAAAATGTATGAAATACGGGGCACTACCACATAGTCTTGTATTGCTTATGATAATATATTCTTTGAAGAGGGCC
Source organism: Pelvicachromis taeniatus (assembly GCA_015108175.1). Lineage (NCBI taxonomy): Eukaryota > Metazoa > Chordata > Actinopteri > Cichliformes > Cichlidae > Pelvicachromis > Pelvicachromis taeniatus. Next base: position 17,312 of record VURO01004432.1, on the reverse strand, counting down.
AAAACAGGAAACAGCTACTGCAGATGTAGCTCACCCTCAGTTTTATCAGGTTTAGCTGGTTTAGCTGAGAACAAGTCAGCGACATCACTCTATATGTTTCAATTTTACATAAAACATTAGCCCCTGGTTGCACTCCTCAAAGCCAACTTGACTAGTGCTAACTTGCACTTCTGCCACACTGAGTGCTTACATGTGTGATCGATTGCTTCGAAATGCAACTTTTTATTTGAATGAGAAAGTTAAATAAAAGGAGGGATCACACACCAACTGGATCACTGAGTCATTACAGTGCACTTCAATGAAGGAATTAGCCTTTATAATCCCAAATACTATTAAAAAAAAAAGAAAAGAGGAGGAAAACTGCATCAGCCCTGCGTGCTGACAATAACGTCACCCACGGAGAACCTTTTAACGTGCGCCGCCTGTGTTTGGTTTACAGGACTCGGCTTTTGATTTGTACTCACTTGCCGCTCTTTATTTTGACTTTTTTGCTTTTCTTCAGCTCGTTGCCATCTTTGAACCATCTGTAGGTAGGGGGAGGGTTTCCTGTGGCCTCGCACCTAACCGTGAGCTTGTTTCCCTCGTCCACTACCATTGGATTCTTCATCGGTTTTAACTTTGGAGCCGCAGCTAAAAAACAAACAAACAAACAAAAAAAACAAGTTAGTGTTAATATATAGACATGGCATTGATTATGGATTGTGTGTAATTGTGTGTTTTAGAAGACAAAGAAACTGCAACAGAGGCGGTGATTGTCTCTATGGACTGAGCCAACAGCTCTCTCATGTAACCTCCAGATGTTGTCACCAGAGACATGATCAGCTTTACCTCAGACTAATAAACAGGGTGATTTTCAATCTGGCATTGCTTATATAAAAACACCTGAAGCAATATTTAGCAAACATCCATTGGCTGATCTAGAAAATCTGCAACCACAAACTTTAAAGCCAATCTGTATGCAAGAAAAGCCAATAACATAATGATTGCATAACAACTAGTCTGTTGTGATGACAGGAACGACAACAACAAAAAAAGAGGATTTCATTATGACTCTTTTGTTTGTTACAGTATTGTACTTTGCAAGAGCACAAAACCCTTGTTTTGCCCAGAAATGTTAAACTTTGAGTGAATTTCTTGTGTGTTCATTTCTTTCTCCGTAGGCTCATATCAATTATCAGTGCCCCGGTAGTACACTCTCTAATTTCTTGCTACTTTTTTTTTTTTACCTTTCTTTTGTCCCCAGAAGAGAAAAAGATTTTAATTGAAATATGAAAATGATCTGCATCCAAAGTGCACACAAAACGCACAACACAGACACACTCACTCATTCACACAAACACTTGCCAGCTGACAGCTGCACACATGTTTAGGAGAAAACTCATCCAGGGCGGAGCGAGAGAAACGAGGTGAACAAGGGTCAGCCAGGGGCTGGCCAAGAGCCCCGCGTGCACGCACGCACGCACGCACGCACGCACGCACGCACGCACACTTTCCTGCTCCATGTGTGACATGGACAACTTCATGCATATACTGAGATACTGAGTTGAGTGGCCCTACAAACTGCAGCTATTTGTGGTGCATCACAGGATGACAGCTGAATAAAGACAAAGCATGACAAGCAAAATGAAGTACACACAGGTAACAACTTCAATTAGACACTGAAATAGCAGTGCGCCAAAATTATCCTTTGTTGTCCTCTTTTTTTAAAGAGACTGTTCCACTTCACTGACCTGGTTAAGCGACATGTCTGCACGGAGAGAAAACCTCTAATGATGCTGCAGTTTTTATGTTCTATGTGAGTTTAAGTAGGCAGCAGGTGACAGTGACGGGTTTTGGTGCAGCTACAGGTATATCTGTAGATTGAGTAAATCTACATAACAGCATTTTCACATTTTAAAATGTGACATTACAAACGTATAGCTTAAGCGTTGTTAAACAATAACCATCACAAGTTTGTGCGCTACTTTTGAAGGTATTGTTCCTTGTCAGTTCTGCAGAGGTCACTGTTGCTTATTACTGATCCTACCTCAATGTACTCTATTATTCACAAGTACAGAAATGCAAGCACTTTCCGGTGCCATGTAAGCCAAGCAGATGTGACATTTAGGAACTCTGTTGCAGCCGAGCTTGTCAGTGTGTCCTACAACTGTCAGTGTGTCCTCGACTCTACATCCTGACACAGACCTGTGCTCGATCTCCCTGGGCCACTTAGCACCAATTCTCCTGACGGGAGCCGAAGGTCAGTGCTCATGGTCCCAGTCATGGATCTCTTCAGTACCAGACATTTAATAATTTCTCAGCTGAAGCAAAGTATGATGTAGACAAACCATCCATTCTTGTCAATAGAATTTTGCTAAGAACACACTGGGCTCGATTTGCAAAATACCAGCAAACACTAGACAAAGGGTACATCCTTCTCCTGAGTTCATTTAACAGCAATGTTCAGGGTTCCAAAGTAACATCTTACTGTAATTAAATGTTATTATTATTTATAATTATAATAATTATATTATTATATAATTATTACTATAATCATTATTATTATTATACAATTCTAATTAATTATGATACTCGCACTTCAAAAGGTTTTTCAGTTAGCTGTTCGCCTGGCAGTGGAACCC
>VURO01004430.1:13982-34097 GCA_015108175.1 Pelvicachromis taeniatus | reverse complement strand
ATATATGTATATGTGTGTATATATATATATATATATGTATATATATATATATATGTATATATATATATATATATGTGTATGTATATATATATATATATATATATGTGTGTATATATATATATATATGTGTTGTATATATATATATATATATATGTGTAGTATGTATATGTATATATATGTGTATATGTATGTATATGTATATATATGTGTATATGTATGTATATGTATATATGTGTGTATATGTATGTATATGTATATATGTATGTATATGTATGTATATGTGTATATGTGTGTATATGTATGTATATGTGTATATATATGTATATGTATATGTATATATATGTATATATATATGTATATATGTGTGTGTGTATTTTGTCTAATCTTTTGAGGAATAACTCTTAACATTAACTATCTTGTAGTGTTTTGCTGGGAATAACTTGTTTCTTGCATTTATGTGGCTGTTATTTTGACACACATCATCCAGCTAAACACTGATGGAGGCCAAGAATTTCCCTCTCACCGCTAGCAGGACAATGTACCTAGCCACACTACAGACACTGCTCGGGGCTGTTAGTTTTTCTTGGGCTAGTGTTGCCTCTCTAAAAGAAAATAAGACTTTCATTGTGGCTTGTCAAAGGCTCGCTGCTCCTTCTATGCCTGTTTAGATTTATTTATTTCCCAGTTTTCTTTGCTGCAAAATGCTGACTGTATAGGACTGCCTAACAAGCCTAATCTAGTTACCAAGCTTAATCTAATTTGCTATCTTTAAACTGTACAGGTAGCAAATTTGATGCAATTTTCTAGGGGAAAACACAACCTGGATGGATTTATAATAGGGTGAGGTTAATACAAGGGCAGCTGTCTTTGGCAGTGCATTTGTTTTTATAACAGGTTCACCCTGATCGTTGTTTTTTTTTTTTTTTTTTTTTGCTGGTATATCTGGTAGGGGAAAACAGCGTTGTGTCTTGGGCGAAAACAGTAGTTCAAACCAAAAATATACAACAACAAGCACACCTCAGATTCCCCCACTAAAAAAAATTTGATTTGTATATAAACGTCCCAACAGCAAAATATCAAAATATGAAGGTTGTGAATGTATTTTGGATGCAAACTACGCACCCTTCTCTGTGTTCTTGCATTTTTCTTCCTTGTGATATTTCTCTGTCTGACACAAGATAAGAGCAAAATATATTATTGGACAACTGAGTGATTTCTGATTTGATTTCACTTCCTGGAAGAACGAGTTAGGCAGACCAAAACAGCACACGAGAGGAAAAGAAATAATCCTTCCCTCCCCCTCCTTACTTTGCTTCCTTCCTCTTAAAATGCCGTTTCCTTTCCTTTGTTTGTTCCCTTACTCTGAGCGTTGGGTTGGGTTGTCACAGTTAGATTTTTGGTGATGAATGTCTCGCTGTTGTAGAGTTTGCAGATGCTCTGTTTATTTCACTCATCAGTCAAGTTAAAATTCAGAAAACTACAAAAAAAAATCCTTTTCATCTCAGCGTGCTGCCACTGTCTAACCACAACTTAATTTGCTTTTCCTTTTTAACTTTTAATTTGTTTTTATTAGTTTCTTTTTATCAGATTTTGCATAAAGCTTTCTTTTGTGGATTTGATTGCCAATTAGGATTTTTTTTTCTTTTGAAGTATGATTGAGCAGCTCTGGTGCCCTGTGTGAATCTAGGAGTATTTGTCAGCTCATGTTCACGAGCTATAGAAATGTACAGATTGTAAGTCATGCTTCATTGTTGGGGTTAACACATAATTATAATTATTGATCCTCTGTGTGGAAACACTCAGTAAAGTTTCAGGTATTGTATAAGCTTATAAAGGAAAGACTGCTCCAAACAGCTGGAAACAACAAATATTACCTAAGCTCCTATTAATGTTTTGTTAGAAATAGATTATACTTATTATGGGTGATTCTTATTAATAATCTTGTACACACAGGTTCTACACTATGTGCATGTTATTATCGAAGGCAGCAAGGTGGGTAGAAACCTTCAGGGAGATGGAGGAGACTGTTGCCATTTTTCATTTTACAACTTAGGATCGTTAAGTATACCCTATTTGAATGTCTGTCATTGTAAATTTAAATAATACATCATTATGGTCATTATGATTGAAGATTTTGGTGCCCTATGCAAAGCAAGTGATGTTGATCTGTCCCTTCACGGTGATTTACCTTTATCCATCCATCCATTCACTTCTGCTTATCCTTGTCAGGGTAGCGGGGAGCGCTGGTGCCTATCCCAGCTGTCTTGGGGCGAGATGCGGAGTGTTACCTGGACAGGTCGCCAGTCTGTCACGGGGCTAACACACATAGACAGACAACCATTTGCACTCACAGTCACCCTCATTCACACCTATGGGCAATTTAGAGTTTCTGATTAACCTATCCCCACAAACTGCACGTCTTTGGATTGTTGGAGGAAGCCGGAGGACCCGGTGAGAACCCACGCAAACAAGGGGAGAACATGCAAACTCGACACAGAAAGACCCTGATGATGGAATTGAACTCAGGACCTTATTGCTATGAGGCAACAGTGCTAGCCATAAATTGAATATCAATGAATAAATTCCTTAGGCATATCAAAAAAATCAAAACATTGATTTAGTGATTTGCACACTGGACATTTTAACAAAGTTGTCAGACAGTCTGTTCTGGAAAAGTTAATTTCCCTGATAAACCCCCTCTTCATTGCAGTGTTGATGTTTAAAAAGCCACGCTTGTGTTATTGATATCTTCCAGTATCAGAGGTGAAGGGTTGAGAGGAGCGAGGGAAAATTAATAACAAACTGCAGGAGTGCATAGCAGAGCCATTGATCATTTTCAACAGGCTACAGAAAAAAACATGTTGCCTTCTGCATAAATAAGTGATCTACAATGAGAAATACAACATTTACATAGATAATAAAATTCCTTGTCTTGAGATAAGGCTACAGCTTCCTCTTCCTTAATTTATGGCTGATTTTTTCTCTCTCATGTTTCTTTATCTCTTGCTTTATTTCAACTCTCAACTCTGTCGCTCTTGTTCTCTCTCACCCTGACACAACATCCTCATCCTGAGACTAAAGACTGTTTTACATAATTTCCTTTGGAAAACACTACCACAAGGCAGAAACTTCCAGTGTTATGTTAGAGATTTTTACTCAAAAATTGAATATTATATTAAAACATGAACGTCCACATTTTTCATTCAGTCTTTTTTTCCATCTTACTATAAAAAATAAATTATGAAATGATGACACAAATGTGCCAAAATGAAGAGCTTTCTCCTTTAAACCTTGAACATGTTAGTGCAACATTTCCTAATGGCTTTCACTGTAATGCTTGCCTTCTTCATTCCTTTTATCTGTCCACATTTCTTCCCAGAGTCGTTTTGTTCATCTATTTCTGTTGTGTAATTAAAGTAATATTGCTGGTTCCCTTATGTGGAATTTAAAAAAATGCTTCTTACACTTCTGCAAAAGAGAAGAGGAGATGCTTTAACTGTTTTTCGCTTGAGGGATAAAAATCTGTTGTCTCGCAGCACTGATACCTATGAATGTCAAAGAACCTTGGCTGGACTTAACTGGTATTATATAGACTTAGGACATGATTCTCCCAGGATGCTCTGGGGACTGCCTTGACAGTCTGTCAACATTACCTCAAATGACCTCTTAATAATCTTGTCCTCTTCTTTCCTCTGTCTTTACCTCCTATTTCTTGTGGTAATACGTTCAGCCAGGCACTGAAATTAACCCCTGGTGAGCGCCAAGTACGGGTAGATTTTCTGTTTAGATAGTAGCTCTTGGAAGACAATCCATTTTAGTCATTTAGTGATTTTCCCCATAGTCTGATCATCTTATCATCCCATTGTGGGATTGCAGATGACTGATAGCATTGTCAGCAGGGTGAGATATGATATTAAAGTGCAGACATTATGGTATTGCCTGATTCCATACTCCACAATGCTCAAAAATAAAAATAAACACAAAGAAAGAAACTCTCGATGTGAGACAAATGCACACACCATGAGATTATTTCTTTTACTTTAGCATGAAGAAATGTTTACACACTGACAAACAACAATGAATGGTTTAGCCTTACCTTAACTTAATATTCGTAGTGTATGTATTATCTCCTCCTTAATGGGTAGGCCAATCTGAGGGAATGTTTTTGCATGAATATGATAAATCCAACAGCAATAGTTATCATATTTTTTAAAAGATTTTTAAAAAAAGATTTGTTATGAATCCCATTTTTTACATTTTCATATATATATCATGTTCATTTCCTCATCCCCCTGAAATTGCAATGTGACATTCTGACTTTGTTTTATGTGTCAGGATCAGCATACATCACCTGACTGTAACTTCATTAACACCAGTGTTTAATGAAGTACTTAAATAAGTCCACATACGAGATCAGCAAAGAAAAATAATGGAAGTAAAGAATTCATATTGAATTACTAACCATTAACGTCGAGACCGGTAATGTCTTATTTTATTTTCCATTTAAAAATATTGTATTATTATGCCAGCATGTTATAACAAATCGCCCTGCTTAACTTGAACTAGACATGTTCATAGTGGTACACTTTTAATTCTGGTATTTTTTTTATGACTGTGCAACATCAACAAACTTGTTTCAACCAAAATGTCATCACCCATCCTTAAATAAGCATGCCTAACACAAAAACAGTAATGTCTGGTTTTCATTTAAAAGAGCATACAGTACAGTATTTCTGCTGTAGTGCTATTTTGCCCAAAGATATTTTTCTTTTCTTTTTTTCTTAATTTTTTTCAAAAATATTGGCAACAACTAAGAATATTAACTTAAAACATTAATTCTCTCTACAGTTAAAGTGTTTGCATTTGTATTGCTGTTCACAATTCACAGTCTCGTAAACGTTCCTCTGTTAATCAGAATTCATTGCACTGCATTGTTAGGAAGCAGGATGTTAAATCTGTGACTGTGACTGGGTTGAATTTTGGAGAGGTGTGTTCAACATGTTTCACAACAGCATGGAGTCATTGCGCATTAGAGTGTTAAGTTTCTGACTTCATTAAAATTTAATTTTTTTCCCCGAGAAACCAGTGCTCCATTTTTACTTTTCTCTGCGCTCTGCACACACCTTCACTATCTAGGCCAATGCACCCCATGGCCCTGGACTAACTGCAAGTGTCGTATTGCAGGGAAACAAACTTGTATACCCTCGTGTGGGCACACCTAAAGACGTTTGTGCTATATTTGTGAGATCCCTTCTAGTTCATATCAATTTTTTTAAGACCAAAACCTAATTCTCTAAAAACAACTCAGAATCTTCAAATGGGTGTTTTAAAGAAGTGAGATGTGGCCCCAAAATGCCCTCATTTTGCAAAAACAGCTTCTGTTCTCAAGGCCTATAGCTTACATAAAACATATGGGCACACACACACACACAACCTGCAGTGTCAGCTGTCCTGCTGGCAGTGCCAGCCAGACAGGGCCAGCCCCTCGGACTAGCTGTGTCCAAGAATAGCGGTGTGTACGTCTTTGTGTTTGTAAATGTGTGTACGTGTACTTTGCACCAATAGAAAGAGTATGTGTTCCTATCCAGGAATAGATTACTGGTGGATGCAGGAGCTTTATCATCTGCAGGATGTTTACCCAGAGTCGCCCATACACTCGATTCGTCTACCAGAACCCCTAATACATCATGCTGGACTATAATGACACACGGGGTATTACAATAAAAATGAATGCAGCGCAGCATGTATGACACACCAATATTTTAATCCACTGTGCGATATATTTGTGTGTATAACAGAGGATGTTCTCCATTTGTGATACTGTCCTGCTAATATTATACTATTTTGCCATTTCAACCATTTCACTTTCACAGAATAAAGAGAAAACTAGTAAAGTTGGGATGTATTCAAATTTGGTTGAAACAGTTGTGTAACTAATGGACAGGAATGCAGTGTAACGCTCCCGCTGTACTGTGCTGCTCCTCCTACACCAAAAAAGTCAAAACCGGTGGTGTAAAATCTGGCACAAGGACTACCTGCACAAGTTGTACTGAGATAATTTTTTGAAAAGATGAGGGGTGTGTTTTTTTTGTTTGTTTTTTTTTGGACATTTTGTTGACTGTTTAACAGTTTGTGAGTTTTTGCAAAGACTTGGCTTGCACTGACTTCACCCTGTACACCTGTGTACCGAGCAGAAACAATTTTTCATTTCTGCCAGTGATTTTAAATTTGCTGCTGGTTTTGTATGCGAAAGACAAAAATTGAAAAAGGTGAGTTACTGTATATAAACAAAAACTAATGCAACACCACTGTAAAAATGGCTACACTTGAAATACACAGGGATGTTTACTTCTAATACCACAGCCTAAATGTTTTTGAGAAAGTTGAGGTGACCGATTATTGCATTGTTGCCTGAGGAAAGCTGGTACTGTATAATCACCGGAAAACACACACAGGAATACTGTTGCAGAAATATGACATATTATTTCCTCATCCCTCCTCTCCTATGTGTTTTTATCTACTGTTGCATTCAGTTAAATGTTACCCTGACAATAGCAGGTTAACTGTTTGACGAGAAAAAATGAGTTTGACGTAAGCGCAGGAACGATAAAGACTTTCAACATGTACATGCACAGAATGTTTGCTAATGTAAACGACATAATACATTAGTTTTGGTTTATATGCTATATGGACAAAAGTATTGGGCCGCACCTCTTAAACTCAGAATTAAACACCTAGCCTTGCAGTCTGCCTTTAAAAGACTGTTATGAAAGATTCAGGGTCATTCTAAAGAAATGACTGAAACCGAATTAAAATGATAAAGTTAACCAAATGCTGATTATCAAGACAAAAACCTTGAAGCAAACCTAATTTTTAGGTTTCTAATTAAGGCTTTGTGTGATCTATGACAAATGTAGTTAACTTTCTTTCTTAAATCTCATATTTAATCTGAAAATTATTTTAACATAGGCAGTTGTAAAGCTTTACTTGTGTGTATGATCACTATGAACAGTAACCTTAAGCTAAATATGTATGTATATTGTCAGTCATCCAGGTTATCGTAGTCTAAAGAGCCTAGGATGTGAGTGGGCATCCCAGCCCAGACCCATTCACATCCTGGGCCTTTTGACCTCAGGAAATCACATGATGGGGCTAAGTTTCACATTGAGTTCACCTGAAATATTGGCTGATTGTGACCTACACCCCTTTTCACACCTTGGCTGGTGTGATTAGGTAGAGGATCATTAGGGGGTCCTATAGGCCTTAAATCTGGGACTCTCCAGCATTTGACCTTAGAACTGAAGAAGCTTCTCGGATGAGCGTTGAAACATCTTCAAGCAACTTAAAGAAGTCCAGACGCTTTTCTTTCCAAGCTCCTTAGACTTAAGATAAAAAAATAAAGGAAAAAAAAATGTAACAAATAAAAAATTTTTTTTTCTCTTTTCTGTTCATTGTTTTTTCAATTTACACAGCTTAACAGATCATATTTAAAGGTTGTATTAAAGAGTTCAGGAGTGTTTTAAACTGGAAACACTTTTTTCCCCACAGCCAGCCATCGTTTCACGCACAAACACAAAGACAGCATTGGCCACAGTTCGCCCCTCAGGCAGCCATAGACTGAAGTTGATATGGCAGCTTTTAAGATAATGTCTTAGAACATTAGCCTTTATGAGTAACATCACTGCATGAAAGGAGAGCTATAAAGGCAGGTAGAGAGATACTGCACTGAAATCATCATCCTCTGTGAAAATCATGCTGCTTGAGTCTTTTTTTCTCCGGTTTTATCTCAACAGGGAACCAAGAGAAACTCTCTCCACTCCCCTGCAGGATAAAATCTAAATAAAGAATTATATCCTGCGTCTTTAAACCATAATGCTATTACTTCTACATTAAAACTACATCTACTGCCACATATAATATCCTGGAAAAAAATCTTTGCAGCTCAGTGCATGTGTACCTGAACAGTAGACTGACAGCTCAAACAGATCGTCTTACAGTCTCATGGAGAGGGAAAATCTGGAGAAAACCAATACTCCAGTTTTTTACTCCGTTTTTTTTTTTACAGTACAGAGTTGACATAACAAATCGGCTTTGTGTCAGAAAAGTGATTGGAGCTATTCAGTATAAGTGATGGATGTAAACTTACACACACTTACTAACTGCCAATCAAATGTAAAGTGGGATCTATTTACGATGGATATTGATACTAGTGCGGCTATAAATTCAGTTTTTTTCCCCCACATGGTGGAAAAAGTAAAACGGGTAGGCTGACAAGTCTGCAGTTTTTCAAATTGTGGGGGGAAAGAAAACAAAAAACAAAACAGCGCTATCACCAACTCTGTCTGTCAAGTGGCAGAGAACACATAGCTGGATTTCTGCTGCAGGGGGAGGTTAATGGAGCACTATCCACCCGCAATACCACATACGGTGTGGTAAAGTCACAGCAGCTGTGCAGCGTAGGCCTGGATGCAGCTCTTGCTGATTTAGACTCCACTGCTGATGGTGAAGAGAGAAATCAGTGGGAGTCGGGGGGGAGAGGAGTGAGGCTTTATCCTACCTTAATTAGGAACATAAGTGAGCAGAAAGTGGCTGAACAACTGAAGGTAAAGGTTAAGTCATAACATGGATCCTTTTCCCCAGTGCTCATGCCCAGCGAGGGGTTAGTTTGGTGTGGAGTAATTGAAACGATGGCTGGGAGTTCACAACCCATCTCTGCTCCACAGAGAGCAATTTACAGTCCGAGCCCCCTTTTGAAATATTTAGGATTTTTGGTCAGCAGATGGCCCAAACTGTAGAGGTTTAAGTGTGCTGACTGAATAATGAATTGTCTGGTGATAAAAGCTTCATGCAGCACGGGTCCTTGATGATTTGATTATTTTCTATTGGTTGAGTAAACGATAACTTGTTGTTCCATGTTTTTGCAGCAGAGCTGGATTATGGCATCAGATGTTTATTCTGGGTAACCTAAATAGAGTTATTTTATTGGTTTATTTTTAACATGTAGGTATGTAAATGTTTTGCAAAGATCCTTATGTTAGAATAAATGTACTAATACCAGTGATTCTGTCACTGCTATGGGGTTTTCTGTTTTGTTGTAGACATTTTAATGTCGGAATGATTTCCTGTGAGGAGTTTTTTTTAATGAATAATCAAATCCAACAGTGCAGAGACAGAATAAATTAAAGCCTTGCATAGAACTCAGGTGCAGAAAAGCCCCACTGCTATGAGTATGACGTCAATGATTTGTCATTTGTAGCTATTAGAAAAAAGTGCCAACACTGATGAAGGGAATTGATCAGTTTGGAGGCGAACAATTCTAAATGGCAGATCGCAGCTGGAACCTGTTCTTAATTCACATTTTGATTAACTGTGCAAGATTAAAGTACATATTAAGCCTTTAGTGTGTCATCTTTCTCTTTCAGCTGTTTTATTAAGACTTATTGGGTCAATGTCAGATTGCTTAAAGATTTAATGATGTCTTTTAGTGAAGGTGGTATTGAGTTTAGGCACAGGTGCACACTGGAGACCTGGATCCATTAACAGTTTTCTGGGTATAGCCATGTAACCCTAGAAGTTGTTAGAAGTAAGTCTTGTTACGGTCTCCTGAGGTAAATTGGTCCCTGCAGGTGGCCAGACGCAAACGATTTCAAAACCCCTAATTAACTGCAACCTTTGGAATGATCAACCTCACCTGGACTAGTGGGAACAGGGCCCTCTGCTGGAGCCTGACTTGGCACGGGGGCTTATGAGTGTCTGGGACAGTACTGCAGCCCAGAGGAGCAAAATGGAGCTGAAGCCATATGGGCACACCACCTGCAAGGCAAGGTGCTGAGATGTGTTGCATTGCCAATCAAGTGACAGACAAAAGCGGGATATTTGGCATGCTGACGCAAATCTCTGACAGAAACAGACATATCCTGCTGAAAACTGCTGCTTAGGATGCATAAGCTTGCTACTGCCAAGTTTCAGTGCTGATTAATTGAATTAATACAGTAAAGAAGAGAGGAAGGGTCTACTAAATGATAATAAATTGGTCTGAAGCTGCGTATTGAAGTAAAAAGCCTAAAATGAGTAATGCTCAAGAGGGGAAAAAGAAATCTTGTTTCCATTTGCGTGTCCAGCTCTAGGAGACTACCTGCCTGCTTATCTGAACCCATGGGCTACCTATTATGTCCAAACTGAAGAGTTTAGAGTGGTTTGTTCTCTTTTGATCTTGCATCATTGCTCTCTCTCCCCGTGGCCGTCGGTGTCAGTGAACAACACTGGCAGCCTGAGCGCATCAATAAGCTGCGGCCTGAACTCTGTTGAAGCGTGAATCACCACGGGCAACAAAACTTTAAAGCTACTTTACACCTTTTGATGAGATGCAAGAAAGCATGAGCTCAATAATCTTCTGACAAATGCTACACTTAAAATATTTTGGCTGTAAGCAATATTTCATTTTAAAATGCCACTGCTCAGATTAGGATTGCTATAATAATCAGAATAAACTGAGGAAGTTTTGCATTTGATGAGAATTAAAATCCACAGTTAAAGTAAAAAAAATAAAAAATAACATCATTTAAAAGAAATGGGTTTCCCGATTAAGCCTGTCTGTAGCTTAAGCATAGAAGATATCAAATACATATCTGTCCGCTCATTTTAATGCCGGTGAGATTAAAACACAGGGTGTCTTGTTGACGTGAAACAGCTCATTTAGACATATAGAAAAAGGAGCAACACATCTATCCTTTTCACATGAACAATGCAGGGGAACCATGCGAGCTGGTGATAAGACTCTGCATAGATTTTCACTGCTGCCATATGGCACAGCCACTAACACTTGCACACCAACACGCCACCTCAAAACCCAAAATGCACTGTAAATATCCCCAAAACACAGGCTGGGGATGTGCTTAAATGAATTAAAGAAATTGAAATTTAGTTTGGAGGAGGAAGATAACACGCTTCATACTGTTGCACAAATCATCGCTGGTGGATATGAAGAAAGCGGCCCTTATACTGGGTGTTACGATGAGTACTGTGTAAAGGTTTTTCGTGAATGCACCAAGGCTACTGTCAAGTTCTTTTTTGTAGAAAATCCAAAGAACAGAACTTGATGTGATCAAATATTCGGTGCCAGAAATGTTTAAAAAACAAAACAGTGCAGGCATACCGAGATGCTTTTAAGCTAATTTGAAATGTCTTATTGAATCAAGGAGCTGGTGGCATGCTGCCAGGATGTAAGAGGATTCTAATTTGCTTTTGTCATGGAGGAACATTTCTGTTCTACTCAGCGTGGTGAAACTAAAACATCTGTCCTTTTCGAGGTCCCGAGTTGTGATTGAAAAGCACAGATTCTTCAGGTTTTTAAGATTTGTGCATAAATCCACGGTCAACATTGTAATGTTTTAGCAGCTTTTTGTGAAATAAAATGTCTAAACGTGATGAAGAAAGAACTTCACTGACTCTCTACATTTGTTACTGCCTGCCCATTAAGGTGCTAATCTTACACGTCATGAGGAGCTCCTTCAATTATACATGCAGTAAACTGAGGAGTAGATAAAACGTTTGTAATTAGTTTATTTAAGTTGGCAGGTGCAGTGTTTATACATTGAGAATAATTATTGCATTTTCATCTGAGGTACACAAAGCACTAGCAAAGGAGACTGTATGTAACGGCGAGCAAGGCAATAATTCCTCACAGGGAATATTTCCTAACACACAATGAGATTGCCTCTCTCTCTCTCTCTCTCTCTCTCTCTCTCTCTCTCTCTCTCTCTCTCTCTCTCTCTCTCTCCATCTGAAAGGTCAGAGGATGAGAGCCATTTTCTTTTGCAGCTCTCTGCTTCCCGCTATTTTTGATCCAGGCTTATGAATCCATTCTTTATCATCTCTAATAAAATTTGCCCGCGCTCCCTATTGCATTACTTTCTATCCCTGTCTGCTCCGTAAGACGACTCCGGTCTGATAGGGCATTATCAGACAACAGCTAAGCCCGGGACAATTATTCAACCATTAGACCAAGCAGGAAGTCTGATTAGCTTCGCTGTCAGACATCTGCCATCCCACCTGCAACCCAAGGTCTAAATAGCCTCAGCTACAGCAGAGAAGACTGCTTAGTGGGCTGAATGGTCCATTTAAGACTTAAACTTGCTTCATTAGTATATGATTAAAGTTAAATTTCTATATTTTTGGTTGGTTTGCACTGATACATGTATTGTTATTACTTATTGGTTATAGTATGGCTTTGTGTGTTTATATTTGTACTATGAATGCTATATATATTTATATATTTCTTTATTGTTTTACTAGAATACCCGAAAAAGTTCAGAAGAGGGAAATAATGCTGGATGGTTTAGTGCAGTGCTTGTGACTTTAAAATACTTTTGTATTTATGTCTTAAAGAACAAAATGTTCAAACCTCAACATTTGTGTCTAATCTCTGGCATCACATACAATATGTTACAGGAAAACAGCTGTTACTGTTTCCAGTCATTTGATATCAGTGTTGTTTGTTTCCCAACATTCTGAACAACACATTTAATAATGTTGTTAATGCTAAAGCTGCTTTGAAGCAGTAACCACAGAAGACAGGTCCACACTGGTTCAAATTGACTATTAATACAAGATTTACATATTTGTTGCTGTTCCAATGCAGAAAATTTACCTCAGAAAAGGTCCAATGTGCTACACACCGTTTTTGTTTTGCATGTTTTTGCGGCTCTCTGTAGGACTTCATGGATGTGTTAACAAGCTTCACAGCACCAATTTGAATTCTAGCTGTCCAAGCAATTTTGCAGACGTGAATGATCTTCCCTTGGAAAGGCCTTCTTGGCTCACAATAAAAAATCTGCAGTGCTACTTATCAATGTATACATACTTTAATCCATTGCGTGAATATCTGGTTGAGTAAGTGGCCTATAGGGCAAATGTTACATCACTTCATTAAAGTCCCACAGACAATAAACACAGCCCCTATTATGAAGAGCCTGCACTGATCCCCTGCATTTCTATAATTAACCAGCAAATTAGCAAGCAGCAAACAGGGAAGGAGGGTGAAGAGGACAGATGGTGGGGTTGCCACCCATGCCGATGCTGTACGAGCGAGAGTAGGCAAGAGCCTGAAAATAGATCATTAAACAGAATAAAGGAGGTTGAGGACAAATCATTGGCATAGAAGAATAAAAAGAAATAAAACCACAGGCGCAGTATTGCAGCAGATGTGCAGCCTGAAATATCACAGTTTCGACTGATACGTAGACACTTGTGGTCCTGTAAAGTTTGGTCAGTATATGCAGTTTTGTTTGTGAGTTTTCACTTATGGAGTAGATTTTTAATGATATCAAAACTGGCATTTCCAATTATAACAAATATTTAGATAATTTTACTTGTATTTATAATCCAACAATCCAACAAATGTGCTAAACAAATAAATATAAGAAAAAAATGGATGTTGGTAATCAAAATCATCTGATCAGATAGAAAGCATTCCCACATCACCGCTTCAGTGCTTCACAGTAGGTTTCTGATAGTTGGTAGTTTATCTCTGCTGGAATGATCCTCACAGCAATAATAACCAATCGTCATCACCAAGCCAAGCTGCAGTTAGCATTAGCCAACCTACCTGTATGTCAGTAACATTTATATACAGCAGGGTGAATATTTTAACGTAAATATCAACTATTTTCGCTGCACTGGCAATCACATTCTTTGTATGACATGATTTCAGCCAGTGGTGGAGCATTTGAATAAATGTGATGTGATGATTGGCTGACACTGGCGCTGACTCTTCAGAAGTTGGAGTTCTCGACTTTCAGCAAAGCAGCGTCACCTGATTCAAAATAAATGAAGTAAATGAAGAGCAAGGGCTTTGAATCCTGCCTTAGGCCCAGACGAGCGGGTGTTTTTTGACAAAAAGGCTCGTCTAGCAGGGGCAACTACAGGTCCCTGCCAGCACGCAACGAAGAGCTGAACCTGACAACCAAACGACACTTCTTTTACGTGCTGCTGAAAGCTGAGTGGGTGAGAGCCTCTCGGTGATCCGGAGACAAAGCTAGCTGCAGGCAGCTGTTACAGGCATTTATAAGTGAAAATCTAATTAAATTTACAATCTGATTACTTTCCGAGTCCTAAAAAAAATACACACCTCTGTCTGTACCACTCTCATGAGTGCAGTGTGCCTTGAATGTCTCGAGAAAGAAGAAAGAAGTTATTGTAGTTGTTAAAGGTCAGGATCCCTGTGACACCATGTCCATCCCAGTTTTGTGAAAAGAAAATCTCAGGAACAACCAGAGGGACTTTCATTAACTATGGAACAAGTGAGCTCAACTCAGCGATGAGCTTATTAGGATTTGGTTTCTTAAAGCTCACTTTTATACCACAAAATACATTTTGTGGCTAAAAGTCAAGAATTCTTAATTATGACAACATTTTAGACACCGGACAAAATCATCAAGTGATTACATTTGATATCCAAAGGTTCAAATCTTAACCTCAAAGTTTTTAATATATGTATATTCAGAGTGGAGTTATGGATGGTATATTATAGTCTTCAAAGTTTGTGCTACATAAGAGTCTGGAGATGCATGGATGCAAGCTGCAACTTGATTAGTTTGCGGAGGCAAAATAACTGCAAAGCTGTAACTCTAGTCTGCAAGCTTTTCTTTTCATTGTTTTTTTTCAGACAAAGCAGTAACAGAACTAGTTAAAAGCCTTGTGCTTCAAATGAGTATGCATTGAGTTGGGGGGGAAAAAAATGATACAGTAATATATTGCGATCTTCAGCTAGTTTCAGTCATTATGCAAATGTACTGTTTATAAGGTCGGGGGAAAACCTGCTGTCAGCTGAGACTGAAGAAGTCACTTGGATGAGTGATAAAACATTTCTCCCACTGAAAACGTTACGTCCAGATGAACCGAATCAACTTTTTGGGAATATATTGCGATATTTTGTGCAGCAATATTAATGCAGGGACACACAAATAATATTTTTTTTAAATAAATTAAAATACTCTTTGAATAGTACAAAAAAAGAAGACTCATCTCACCTATGAGGTGAGCCCTTTGTCTGCAAACAGTCTGATTCGGACTGACTGCAATCATTCTCAGAGAGATTGTTGAAGGTTTGCAAATAATATTATAATCTGCAGAGACGCAGATCCACGTGTGTGGCCCAAAACTAGAATCTCACGCAGAAGAAAATAGAACTAAATGAGCGATTTACTGATGTTCAGGGTATGAAAACAGAAAACCACAAAATAAAAGGAAAATGGAAAACTGCCATTTACTGAATCCAAAGTGGAAATATAAACTAGGACTATTAACCCATGGGAAGAACACGGAAAAGTAAGCGGACATTCTGACAAGGGAAAACGGGAGACTGAGACAATATATACACAGGAGGGTCATTAAGGGAGTGGAGACAGCTGGGGAACATAGCAGGAAAAAATGTGAAAAAAACTAAACAGGACAGGGGAAGCAAAACTGAACATTATGCACATGAAACAAGGAACCATCAAAATAAAACAGGAAGTCTAAAACAGGATAAATACAAGACACACGCACTTGATTTAGGCAAACGGTAAACATGACTGACTTCACACAGGAGATACAAATAACTAAAGACAAGAGTATGGGATACATTAAGAGAGGAGAACAAAATCATAAGATAATTAAAAAGTAGACTCTAGACTAAATATTCAGAATACATCAAACAAATATATAGATGTTCAACAAATCCAGCGTATTAGAATATTCACGTCCCAAAAATTCAGACAGATAGCCAACATGTTGCCATCGATCTGAATGAGTCTTTATCAACGAGCATGACTCGAGTACACTTAACTCTAATGGCTGCCAGCTTGTTGCATTCTGGTTATATTCTGATAGAATGGGAAAAGTGCTCAGTGCAAATGTAATAGTTAAATGTGAATTTCTGTCTATTTTAATGGGAACACATGAACTTTTCACTGATTTATCACAGTTAGTTGTTGCATTATCAGAAACGCATTGCATGTAATTACCAGACTGACCCATCAGACTGATAGCTGACTCACTCTGTCTTATGGCAACATTTATGGCAGGTTTTATTGATAGTGTTGCTACGCTTGACAATATAATTTTGCAGCAAAAAAATAATAGCTCAAGTGAGATAATCTTATTGGATAAAACTGATATTGACAAAGTTCACTTTGAGGACATAAACTGCAGTTGAAAAAGGCGATAAATTGCAATATATATTAATTAATTGCAAAATTATATCGGATCGTGAGGTGAAGTATTGTGATAGCATCGTATCGCGGGGTGTCTGGTGAGTTCCACCGCTAGTATGCATCCATAAATCACAGTCAAAAAGAAAAGTAAACACATTTAATGAAAAGAAGACATCTTGTACTTTGTCAAATAGTGAGATTTACTCATGTTGGCTTAAAAACACGAGTAAATATCACAAGTATCAGTCAAAGAGAAAGGTTTGATGTGTATTTTGTTCCAGGCTTGGGAAAAAGTAGCACAGATTGCTAATGGTCCTGTCCCCCAGCAACATCCTCTCTTATGACTCTTAACAGCTTGGTTTGTGTCAGTTCATCTGGACAACACAGACGGATACTTAGGGTACAACAAGATAGAGCTTTTAGTTTGAAGAATAAACTTTGGTAAATTATGTTGAGAGAAATGTATGTGTGCAAATTACCCGTTGCATCTCTGGACTCCATAATGCATCCCTGTGAAAATGGTCAATTTATCCCCATTTTAATGTATCCACAAACCCCCACACATGCACATACAGACACATTAGCTTTATGGTTGTGACCTTTCCTGATAATGGTCAGATGGCTATCCACTGACCTTGCTGTGTTAACAGTTTGTCCCCTGGCAGCTTTTTTTCTCCTTTTCTCACTTAATGGATCCCCTAATGTGATATTTCTAGAAGAGGGTGGGTGTGTGTGTGTGCGTGCGTGCGTGTGCGCGTGCGTGCGCATGTGTGTGTGTGTGTGTGTGTGAGAGAGAGAGAGATGAGGAAACAAAATTGGTAGTGAGAAGGAGACACAGAGAGAGAGAAAATAAACTCTGACTGAGAGATGACACTTTTGTCTGAAAGTTAATGCTATTTTTAAGTACACTCTGGAAAAGAAAACAAAACTAAAAATAAAGTATGCAGCTGTCTCCAATTCTCTGCCTAATTTAACAATACAAGCACTGCAATAGACAGAACCAGCTCTGTAGTTCTCAGTAATGCGAGGTCATGGCTCAATTTCTTTCACAATCCATGGGCACAGAAACAAGATTGTTGGCTTCCAGAGTTTAGATTTATGACCCCATAGCTTATTTTAAATGCTGTATGTGAGGGTATTATGATTCAGGGTCAGTCCTTTGTCACAAAGATTTTGAGGAATGGTTGTTGAAATGGATTCACTAATGACTAGCTATTTGGCCAGTTCATAGTTGCTAGCAAAGCATAGACTTCATGTAAAAACACATCTCCTGGCCCTGCCATTAGATACACTTTCGGATTCTTTTAAATTGGGTGGTGCCGGGAGAACCTGTAGGTAATGAAGTTTACTCCATAACAGGCTGTAACCATAAATATTTGTTTTTCTGTTGAGTGGCACAATTAAAGATCAGTGTCTTCCACATACTTTAACATCCATCCATCCATCCATCCATCCATCCATCCATCCATCCATCCATCCATCCATCCATCCATCCATCCATCCATCCATCCATCCATCCATCCATCCATCCATCCATCCATCCGGGACTGGGCAGCAGCCTAAGCAGAGAAGCCCAGACCTCCCTCTCCCTGGCCACCTCCTCCAGCTTCTCCAGGGGAACACCAAGGCATCCAAGAGGCATCCTTGTCAGATGCACGAGCCACCTCAACTGGCTCCTTTCAATGTGAAGGAGTAGCGGCTCTACTCTGAGTCACTCCTATCCCTATTTCTAAGGGAGAAATAGGGACTCTCCCTGAGATGGATTTCTGCTGCTTGTATCCACAATCTCGTTCTTTCAGTCACTAACTCGCTCGTGAACATAGGTGAAGGTAGAGACGTAGATTGACCTGTAAATTGAGAGCTTCGCTTTTAGGATCAGCTCTCTATTCACCACGATGGGCCGTGCATTCGCATCACTGAGGCTGCAGCACCAATCCGTCTGTCGATCTCCCTCTCCCCTCTTTTGTGAGCAAGACACCGAAATACTTAAACTTCTCCACTTGTGGGGCACTAACTTGCCCCTGATCTGGATTGGGCTCTCCACCCTTTTCCTGTTGAGGACCATGGCCTCAGGCTTGCTGATTTTCATTCCTGCCGCTTCACACTCATCTGTGAACCACTCCAGTGCGAACTGGAGGCCACCACCTGATGAAGTCAACAGAACCACATCATTTGAACAGAATCTGTGAGAAAGGGCAGGCCTGGCAGAGTCCAACACGCACAGAGAACAAGTCTGACTTATTGCCATTGCTTCTCTTAATATTCGATATGTTTGCTCTGTTCTGTCATTTGTTTTAATAGTTTAGACCTCATCCCAACTTTTTTGGATTAGGGTTGTATATGGGATTTTGATACAAAGTACAGTGGATCTGAAATGTTTAACTGTTATCAGCCGGTTGTTTTGCACCCAGTCAAAGTTGAGGGTTACCATAGCTGGTCAGATATTTATAGATGTTTCAAATGTATTGTAATGCTTTTCTGAAAACATTCTGGAGAGGAAGAGCAGGAAGAACGTTTTGTCAAAAAGTCTTTCTTTCTTTTGTGCATTTGGCATTTTTTTTCATGTTGTGGAGACGTTTAAATTTGAGCAGTGATTTTGGAGAATCTGAGGACACAGCACAAATGGCTGGCATTCAGACTTTGTCAGGGTGTCAGAGATAATTGATGTTTGAATAGCTGCTGGTCTGAGTGGTTCTCAAACGATAGAAAATTGAGCGTTTTTAATAAAGACAAAAGCTGCATGTTTAATTTACCAGATTCTTTGTTTCCTTACCAAAACCTATTTTTGAGCATCGCAGCCCTTAGCATACACAAAACACAGTATGTGTTTGAAAATCAGCTGGTTTGAATTATTAATGCAAACCAAACAACTCACGGTATTGAGTTCTGGCTATAAGACCTACTCTGCTGTTTTTGGAGTCTATCAGTGGGCAGTAAGGAAAGTATGATGAAAACATAAGAAAGATAAGAAGTATGTAAAACAGCAACAGCAAAAAGTAGGAGCGTTTTCAGATTGCCACCTCAGGGGAAATCTATGAGTTTAGTTCCCCGTCTGGGGAAATTACCTGCAGATGATTAGTGTCTGTTGTATTCACGAAAGCTATAGCTGCGAAGCTGTTTGGACCCACCGGACAAGTTCTGAAGACCCAAACCGTAGAAAAGCACGAGGGTGCTCTGTTTGTGTGGAAAGGAGCAATGGACTGCCCCAACTGTCTTGTCTTGTAATATTGAAGGTAACACAAACTGAGCACCGTTTGTGTACACGTGGATGTAGAAAAAAAGCAACTTGGGAGACAGGGAGGAGGAAATTCAATTTGATTGTAATCTGATGTACACATTCTACTGTTTGTGAGTTAAATTAGATTTTAGATTTGTTTTCTCTGTCTCTCCCCTATACCCCTTACAGTATTAGAGGGGGGATTTATCTGGAAAGATCTATGGTTGTGCCTGATTGAAGAATCATGCTGTGGGAATAGTGGGCAGATGGTAATCTATCAAACAGACAACGAAATGTTTTATTTCTTGTTCCGTTGCCAAAGCACTGAAGAACAAACATCTTATTTTACCCTCAATTATAAAAGCCTTGGTTCACGGACAGGCTGTTTTCCATGTGACTGGCTTAAAACGCCTAAGCAATTGTTAACTTTTGGTTTTGGCAGCGTAGTTCAATATGTCCCATTAGTCCATTTTCTTATTGTTTGTATCTCTCTCCATCCATATCTTACTCCAAATATTTCCTTTTTTCATTAACTAACACATTATACTATAAACCAGCATGACCCCTTTTAATTGTCACTTCCAGAATATACAGTATTATACACCAATTTCCACATAGTGTTTAAATTCAATGTGTTTCAGTTAGCTGCTGAACCATGTTCTTTTATGCGCAGTATTGGTGATGCTGGCACAGGTTTTTGAATTA
>VURO01004429.1:35181-46021 GCA_015108175.1 Pelvicachromis taeniatus | reverse complement strand
TAAAATTATAAAAAAAAAAACCCCCCCCCCCCCCCCCCAACACCTTCACAAGTCACATTTTCATGCAAATGCCACAATAAATGTTTGGTTGTTGCAAAAGTATCCTGCATGTAACTGACAGGTAGATGCAGGACAAAAGACCGTGATGACATACTCCAAAAAACCAAGATAAATTTCTTGGATAAGACAAAGTTTGGAAAGTGTGTGTAGTCCATAGAGATCAGTCTTGGTATGTCCCTTTATTTTTGTGCTATCATTTTACGCAGCTCTTCAGTGTAAAAGTGATCCTTCCCATGAGCCACCTCCATTATAGCCATTGCCTGTGGATATGCGAGTAAATATATTATTAATTAAAATCACACAATTGTTATATGTATGTTACTTCAATGTGTAGGTATACTGAAGCTGAGCACTTTTCTATATATGTTTTCATTTCGTGTATTCAGGTAGTCAGCTGACCTCATTTTTTGGGCACAAAATATCTGACCAACTCAAGTAAATCCAGATCATAACACTGCCCCCCCCCCGGCTTGTACTGTCGGTTTCTAATAAACTATTGGAAGATATACGGTAATAGATGTTCACTGGTTAAAAGTGGCATGTGATTGTTGGTGATGTGATTTAGTATTTAGACTAATGTAAAAGCTCAGCAGGTCATATTACCTTCTTGAGAGCGCTGGTGCACGCCGAATGCCTCTCTAGGCTCAAGTACAGTCGGCCCAGTTTCAGGTAGACGGACGACACATTAATGGAGTAAGGTGGATAGAGATGGCTGCATTGGACCAAGATCACATAAGGAAATGACAAAAAATAAAGGATTAAGAAAAATCATTAAATAAAAAAATGATTACAATGCAACCCACAGCATTTTAATGACTTCATATGATGTGACTTACAAAAAAATGAAAAGACATTGAACATTAAAACGATCTTTTTAGATGCATACGGTTACTAAAAACAAAAAGGAACAAAACTTTGCAATTTTTCAAAATTACACCAGCTTTTGGAAAATTGGAATAAAAATACTACTTGAAAAATGGTTTTAAACATGAGGTAATACTGCAACTGTTGATAAAATCCAGCAATCTGAAAAAGGCTGATTTTAAAAGCTGAAAATCTGCCACTGTTTCCAAGTGGCACGGAGTTATAGTCAAAACTAAAATGGTGCCTTATTGGTTTTAGTTAAGGAAAAGCAGATGCGAATGGATGGATATTTAGATTTTTCCGATTTAAACAAACTGAAGATTAAGACAAAAATGAACTTAGATGAACACATTAAAATAAAGAAACCTACAGGAATACAGTCTCTAATATCTGATCAGTTTTAAGCACCCAAACAACAACAACAACAACAACCCCCACCCTCCAAAACAAAACAAAGAAACAAAAAAAACCCACAGCAACAACAAATACATTTGGAAAGAATAGCAGAGGACGGGACATGTCTTTATGATTAATACCTGTAAGGTTTGAGAAGCTTCTCGCCGTATCTAATAGCTCCATCTGCATCTTGCATGTACATGCAAATCCCCATAGCTTGGTACATCATGTGGAGCATGTAAACATTGGAGTCATCAAAGACGGCTCCCATTTCCTCCAGGCTCTGATCGCACATCTCCAGCAATTCACTAGGGGGTGCCACTGAGTCAAGGCTACAAGCTCATAGTTGGCAAAGGATTCAAATGGGCTCCTGATGACATAATGAGCCTTGTTAAAAAAATAAAGTCTGGACTGAGTGTTTCGTTGTCTTAGAATCACCAATCTCATCTTCACTGAGCATCTACACAGTGACTGAGTGGGTGTGGACTTGTCAGACCACACCCACTGTATTTTATTGTCACTCTAGTATATGATAAAGATATTTGTGGAGTTCAAAATATATTAAAAATCCTTATGACTGTGATGCTTTCCACCTCAGAAGGTCACTCAGTACTCAGTACAATGCTTATTTTTTCCCAGCTTGTTAAAGTTTTGTGACTTTATGTTTGACAGCAGGATTTATCTTTATGGCAAACAGTCATATAAACAAGTTAAGGTACAGAAATTTGTTGTTGTTGTAGTTCCCCTCGGTCATGGTGATGCTGCTGGTAAAAATGTGTAGCAGCTAAATAAACTATTTAAAAAGTGATAAATGTCAAGCAGCTATTTCATCTACAAGACAATAATTTTAATTAAGCAGGGGAATGTGAACTTAGCTTGAATGTTGAACTGTTTCTGATATGTTTCCATTATTATTATATCCAGTATTTGTTGCAGGAACTCTTCACCTTTTGGTCCTTGTAAAGTTTACAATAAAATGTAGAAGCACAAAATGACACTGAAGGATATTCCTTGTGCGTTTGAAATCCCGGAACTGTCCGATAGTTTTCCGGGCGTAGCGAACCATGTTGCTGATAACATCCGGCTCAATGGAATCCCTCTGCTTACGTACTTTTAACTTTGTCTTGTCCTTTAGACGAAGACAGGAGGGACAGAATGAGAGTCAAAAAACATTTGAACAATGCTTTCCAAAGTCTTCAATTATACCCTTGCTGGCCACTTTGATAAGTACACCTCTTCACCTGTTTGTTAATGCAGATGTCCTAATCATTCAAGAACATGGCAGCTACTGAGTGCATTTAGGCATGTAGACATGGTCAAGATGACCAGCTGAAGTTCAAACTGAGCATCAGAATGGGGAAGAAAGGACTTCCTGTTGATCTACTGGGATTTTCCTCACACATTCATCGCTAGGGTTTATAGAGAATGGTGTGAAAAGCAGCAGGGCTCTAGGTGAAAATGCCATGTTGATCCCAGAGGTCACAGACCAATGATCAGACTGCTTCGAGCTGATAGAAAGAGAACAGTAATGCAAATAACCAGCATTACAACCAAAGTATGTGGAAGAGCATTTCTGAAAGCACAACAAGTTAAACCGTGAAAAATACCACACCAGGTGCCAAGAACAGGAAACGGGCTACAATTTACACAGGCTAACCAAAATTGAATAACAGAAGACTGGAAAAAAATTGAAAAATGATGCCTGGTCTGATGAGTCAATTTCATTTTGATGTTTTTGTCTGAAATTAGTCTAAACAACATGAAAGCAATGGTTCAGGCTGCTGGTGGTCCATCCCTTTATGACCACAGTTTACCCATCTTCTGATGGCTGCTTACATCAGGAAAATACATCATGACACAAAGCTCAAACTAGTTTCTTGAACATTACAGTGAGTTTACTGTATTCAAATGGCCTTCACAATCATCAGATATCAATCTAATAGATCACCCTTTGACATGTGGTGGAACGAGATATTTGTAACAAGGATGTGCAGAAATCTTGTGTTGCCATAATGTCAATATGGACTAAAACTCTGAGCAGCACCTTATTATGCCACGAGGAATTTTTCTGAAGGAAAAAGGAGATTTAATCCAGTACAAGCCAGGTGTATCTAATAAAGTGGCCAGTGAGAGTACATACCTTGTGGCATGGAGCATTTCCCAGTCCTTACAAGTGCACCCATCCAAATGATGCATATTATTCATTTTTGGCTTTAATCTCCATTCTACTTTTTACCAGGTATTACCTTTGACTTGCTTTTACATTCCTGGCAGTCACAGATAAAGTAATAGGACTCTCTCAGCCTGTTATTGCGGTCATCTGTTGGGTAGAGGAGGTCTATGTAGCTGATAAGCACCTAGAAAGGGATTTAACACACACATACACACACATTCAAAATAAAGCACACTCTCCATCATTGACATTGTTTACTCTTCTAAGGAGCCACATAGCTCCTAAGATGCAGGTCAAAGGTTTTGCTAAAAATAACCCGGCTGAAATCTGCTGCTGCATCCCTCCTTCACACCAGCTCTCCTGCTTCTCTTGACACACTGACCTATCATCGACACGGTGCTTTTCATTAGCAAAGCTGCTGTTCTCTACTTTTCCCTTAACTATTTTTATGCTGGTGTCTCAATCACATTGTTCTTTTTGGGGGTTTTTGTAATGTACTTGTAACTTGTCATTCTAAGAGTTTTATGCTGATCAAACAAACAAGATGAGTTCAGTTGAAATAAACGTTATAATTTGCCAGGCTAGCTTTTTCCCCCCCGTTTCTACCTTTGATGTTATAATAAAGTTGTCCTTGCACAGTTTCATTTGAACATAAAACATTTTTAGTTTTGTACCAAATGAAAGCTGTTCAGTTGATCTTCTATTAACAAAAAACTCTGGCATAACTAGCATGTGCTGCCCTAGCATAGGAAGGCCACCAACTCCTCCACACACTAAACAGAAAAAAAAAAAAGATCAAGACCCAACCCCTGCAGCTCTTTTCCTCACTTCATCTCCAGGTTTCATGTCCTGCACCGCCCGAATTTCAGCCGATGTCCCGTTGTAGGTGACTATGACGCTGGGAAGACAGCTGTGGTTTACCAGTGCCACGCTGTACAGAGAGAAAGGAAGCGATTTAAACAAAAGCGATCCCTTCTTACAACAGATGGGGAAACTGAGGCTTAATATTACTCCTAGCATTTGAAGAATCACTCACTATTTATAAGTGGTATTACTACAACGCTAAAACTGTGTTTGAAAAGAGCTCTTGCATGACACTGACATATGTATTATTAGCAGGGCTGCATGCTGGAAATACCTCAGCAAAGAACTGAGAAGGCAAATTCAGCCTCACTTGGTCTTTACCACCACATCGCAGAGGGGGAAAGAGCATCTCTCATTCTCTCTCTCTCTCTCTCAACCACACACACACACACGCATTGCAAGTGCAGAAACATATAGCAATAATCAATAATCCAGCTTTTCATCAGCATCATGAAAAACAACTGCAGACAGAAGTCAGGGCAACAGACACATTTATTTAAGCCTATACCACAAACGCCCACCATCTTTTTCAAATAGGCTACCACAAGCCCCAAACAGATTTAGCCTTGCTGAAGTAAATTAAGGACAACTGCAATGTCTGCAAGCATGGAGCAAACCAGAGAAGCCCATAAACCACAGGTCCTTACAGACTGACTGGATGAAGTCACCGTACTAAAGAAGCACCATCCTAGAATTCCCCATTCAGCAATCACTTCCAGTTGACCAGCTTCTACATGTATTACATATGCACATATATGGTAACAATATTTAAAATCCTTTACAAAAACACAAATTGCTCACTCATCAGAACTTCGTCTTTTGAGCCCTGCACTCAGCAAAGTCATTGACAACCCTGCTCAAAGGAAAAGTCCTGGCAGTGTACTCGTCCTCCTCTCTTCTCTCCTTCTAGCATCACAGTTTTTCGATTTGGCTTCCCAGAGCTAATTTACATATTTTGAGCATTTAAGCTTTTATCCTATAGGACATTAGAGAGAAAACAGGTAAGACTGGATTCAAACCCAGGCCTCTGCATTAGCCTTATGGCATATTGTTTGCCTGCTCAATCCAGTGAGCTAAACCAGCAACACTCTTTGCTAATCCTAATTTTTAAGGCAGCTGCACTGATTAACTACTCTATAAGTAACTAGGTGAACTGACATCAACATGTTGCACATATCACCCTGGGACTGCCCCGGCTGCCTGTGGACAGTAAGGCCTTTGGTGACTTGAACCAAACAAACTGCCTTTTAAAGCTAAATAAACAGACTGACATCCAAAGAAGTCAATAGATAACGCAAAGTGCGGGAAATCAAAAAGAAAACGCTGAGACACAACAGTAGGTAGAGTTGTGTAAGGAAGTACTGTGTGGTATATGTGCTGCTGAAACCTTACGTGTGTTCACAAAACCTTTCATGGTGTGGGGGTTGTATTTAAGTCAATTCCTGTTTTCAAGGAAATCCCAAAATCTGTTTCACTTAACTCTCTTCTACTTCCTGTGTTTGCTTTCCCCCTCCAGTTGTCAGCACTCACTTTTGTAACACTATTTGCTCTCTAAAGCCAAGCTACCAATTCATTTCAGTCTCTTGGACTTTTGCTTTTCCTTCTTATTGTCATATATTGTTGTTTTATGAAGAAAAGTTATGCCCATGCCTTTCGGTAATCGATCAAAAAGTGCTCATACGCATGTGAGTGACACTTCTTTCTTACTCTGGATAGACTGCAGTACCCAAGTGGGAAAGTTCATCATCCTCTATTGTGAAACCATTGCAGGCCACCTATTGTATAGGACAAAAAGGACAACAGAGAAGAGTTATGATGAAAATTAGACTTCAACTGTGTGTGCTGGCTTGGCTATCGGCTAACTAGCTGGGATTTGACACGTCACACAGAAGTCAGCAAAATACACTTTGGATCAGCACATTGTTGTGATTCCTTCGTATACTCATTTTAGATTCAAGTTCCTCAATGTATCAAAATTACATGGTATAACAAAGCATTCATGTTACGAGTCATTTATGTTTGTTGAGGAATATGACATATTGCAGCTGTTTCCAGTCTCTCCTGCCTGCCTTATATATGGTACAGATCTAAAATAATTCTTTGTCATTCACTTTACAAATCCATGGATTTTGCAGTACCTGGGAGAAGAG
The DNA here is from genome assembly GCA_015108175.1 of Pelvicachromis taeniatus. Classification (NCBI taxonomy): domain Eukaryota; kingdom Metazoa; phylum Chordata; class Actinopteri; order Cichliformes; family Cichlidae; genus Pelvicachromis; species Pelvicachromis taeniatus. The sequence goes on along the minus strand of VURO01004429.1, from coordinate 39,514 downwards.
TGTGAGTAGTTCTTTGTGGTCCGGCACATCTAAATGTTTGGAGTAAAAGCGATGCAATCCGGCAATGTCTGCCTCAGTCACCTCTCTTTTCTCATTATCTTCATCCTCAGTGTCTGTTACAATAAAAGAATTTGGTTTTATTTTAAATATTTCATTGTTTCACTTGTTCGTTTATCCAGGATATGGTGCTGTGTTTATTTCACACTAAGATTTACTTTTTTGTTTGGTTAAACATGTTGATGGGTTTGGAGAGGACTAAAGTGTTTTGTAAGATGAGTTTTGGGTTCCTGTTATTTTCCTGTCTTATCACTAATGTCGGGGCTCAGGGTATTTTTGAGCTCTGGTTCCAGTTTAGTTTTTCGTTAATATTTCTTTGAACATTGGCTGTCTTCTCACTAGTTTTCAACCCAGTCTGTGTACCAGACCTTTTTTTGTGAGTGTGTTAAGCCACTAAACACTGATCCACTTGACCTGAACTGAATTTATGTTTACATTATTTATTTGAATTTTCACATAAATTAACAAAATGCATTTTTTATGGTCTGCACTGTACCTGTTAACTTGGTCAAATATCATTTGACTTGACAGACACTTATGCAATCTGCACTGTTTGCCCAAGAGCTCCCATTTCACGTTCAAGCATTTACACTTGTTATGTAGTCTGAACACCACTTGACCCACATCTATAGGGTATATATAGATGTGGTTGGGGATGTTTCTCAGTGGATGTTTGTCTGAGATATCTTGAGGGTATCTAGGGATCTCTAGAACTGAAGTAAACTTGTAGAGTGTTTCTGCACAGACACTACACGGGTGGCTAAATAAGTGTAGTTCATAAAGAGCAACCACAGCCAAGTCACCATCAAGAAATCACGTATGCCTTTTCTCTTTGTGTTGTAAAGAAATCAGTACTCACGTGATTGCATCTCTCCTATGAGCAATATCTTCTCACAAACGCATCGTTCTTTATGTATTTTCTGCAGAAAACAGACATGGTTAGCAGAAATGAGCTTTAGAAACTCCAGCATGTGCTAGAGAGCGCTTCAGAACAAGATTATTGTATTTCATGTATTATTAACTGCCCAACCTTCTTTGCAAGGATTCGCGCCACCAGCCGGGATATCTCTGACGGGCACCAGTTCTCTCCAAAAGCAACCATTGCTGAACACTCCAGCTTGTGCATGGCCCAGTCCCCTTTCTAAGGAGCGCATAAATGTAATAATAGCATACAAAAAACAAAAAGCACCTCTTTACTTTGTGGCCGAGTGAAATGTGAGTACATTCAATTCAGTCAGCTATTGACAGTTTATGTCCCACTACAACAGAAGGCCTAACAGTTGGCAACCCCTAAGCGACACCACCAGCTGTAGCACTAAGCTGTAGCACGGTGGCATGCTGGCACTCTGTTAATCTAATGTTACCATTGCCTCTTCGCTCCTCCAACATGGAATGGTCCACTCAATTATCTGCTTAGTCCCCAACTTTATAAACAACACTGCATCCTGCAATCTCCATAATAGAGCATGCTATGTACACATGCATATAGGACTGCATAGAACAAACAAGTTCAGCCAAGCTGTACATCTGCTGAGACTACATTACGTGAATTATATATTTATGTCCTTAGACACTGGATATAAAAACTAAATTCTAATTTGATAGGTCTGAGGGAGGACTAGACCACTACAGCTGCTCTGGGATCTGTTTTCAGGCTTTAGAAAATTGAGCCCATGTTGGGAGACTGGCCAATAACAGGTCTTTTGAGATATTGAAATAAAGATCGTAGAAATCCTTTTAGGATGTAAGCTGAGCTCTGGTGGTGCAATGAGTTAAGCTGTTGACTTTCACCAAGGAGAACAGGTGAAAGTCTTACATAAAATCAAATGTTATATTTGACTTACTTTGTTTATATGTGAACATGAAGCATCTGCAAATGCCTGAGCTTGTCTGCTAGGAGGAACATTGAGAGCAGAGTGCAGGAGCAGGGCCAATTTCAAAATCTTTTTATTTGTTTTTTTAGATTATTGCCAACTGCACCTTTAATAGTACCGAAGCAGAAATATAGAGTTTAGCTTGAGGATGTGTCGCCACTTGTTCGTCCTCTCTACAGTGGCACATTTTTGTCATGTCACACTTCTTAGGATTTACATTTGAAGGGCCCAAAGACCTTGATTAGATGTCATGTTTACCCATAAAATTAATGATGACATATATAACTTAGTAGTGAATACAGTGCATGGAACAGTAGTTAACAAAGCAAGAGGGTTCTGGGCTCAAATCTAATGATTCAAGGAGGCCGTTCTGTGTAGATATTGCCTGTTCTCCTCATGCCTGTGTAGGTTTCTTCCCACGGTCCAACTGGTAGATCTATTTTGGCTGTAAGCATGAGATGTGAGGGTTTGGGCTTGTATTTCTCCATGTGTTGGTCCCTTTGGTGGACAGGCGACCTGTCAACGATGTACCCTGGCTTCATGACTACTGGAATAGACTTTTTAAGCTCCAAGTTTTAATATAGATGTGGTTATTTATTTATTTTTTTTATATTGTGCCACTGCCCTTTAAACAATTCACACAAGAGCTGCAACTTTACAGGATGTTTTCTTACCTGACATGTCACATTGCAGTAGAAGGCTTTCTTGCACTTCCCACATCTTGCCAAATGCTGTATCCTATAAATTAAAAAAAAAAGAAAAGTTTTTTTATTACCCTGCAGATGCCACTGAGTGGATATAAAAGAAATCACCCTGAGACAAGTTTGCATCTGGTTATGTAATACTGCATTGTAGTAGAATAATAGTATTCAGTTGTGTCAACTGTGTATGTATAGACATTTAAATGCTTGCTCCATAACTTTGCCACAAAAACAAAAAGCAGTTGCTAGTGGCCTGTTGTAACTGATAGCAATGGAGGGCTTTAAAACCTACTGTGGTATTAATAGAGCAGACCCTCTGACAGGCCAGCTGTCTTTTTAACACACTAAATCAGCAAAGCAGCCAAAAAGTTCACCAGTATCATTCTGAGGCGCTTACCGTCCGCAGTCACACCAGGTTTACATAAGCCACTCACGGGCTGGAGCAACCAGTGGGAAAACACGAGACACTAAAACTACCTATTGCAAAGAGCAGCTGTAACTCGGGGGGTGAACTTACCACTGAACTGTGTAAAGTTGAGCGCGTCACAAAGGACGGTGTCCCTAGGATGCTGTCTCTTGCTCAGTTGTTGAGTTTACTCTTGCCAATTACAATTTGAAGTGCCAGAAACTAAAGTTACAGGAACTTCCTGTGTTACAAGATTTTCAAAATAAAATTCAAGAACTAGTAAAAATATTTTCTCATTCCTAAAACACTTGGCGACTGACCAACAGTCTCTACGCATTGTTAGTCAAATTTTACTAGTCTGTCAAAATAAACAGTCACAAATATTAAACCTGCCTCTCGGGGCTTATACAAGATGCTGGCTTTTCTATATGTCATAACGGATTCTGGTGGTTGATTCAGTGTCTCTAGTTACAACTATTATTGTGTAAATAGGATGTTAAAATTACCATTCAACACCTTTTTTTTTTTTTTAAACTGAGAAGCTAACTTATAGGATGAAGCTTCATTTTCTCTCCAATACTTCTTGCAACCTGGCTCCATCCTCTTGCTCTTCTTGGCTGCTGACAGCTCAGAAGATGCACTGGCACGCTCCCAATTTTCTAGCTAAATGTGCCTTTATCATGCTCCTGCACAACAATGGCCTAACTTCAGTTACTCTGGCCAACATACACATTTATTTCAAGTTCGTTGCATGCAGAAACACAAGTAGAGCATTAGTTGCAATTCACATCGTCTTCATTAGTAATAAGTACAATTCCAGTTAAAAAAAAATAAAAAAAGTATTAACCTGGTGAGGCAGAACTCGCAGTAGCTGCCTCTCTCTTTCACTGACAGCACGTGGGAGTACGCAGGGCAGGAAAACAGGAGCTCTCCAACTTTAAATGGTCTGGTTACCCGGAGCCCTCGTCCCTTCCCCGGGCTGTCAAACCTCTCGAGTCCTTCGATGCTGCCCGTCATTGTGCCTCCTGTCCGGGGTGTGTTCTCTCAGAATGAGCCCAGGGACTTGGAAGAGAAGGGGGATGTGACATCCCAGCTTCAAGTGTTAGGGCGTCACCGTCCCAATAATAGTTCACAGTGGCATCCAGGCACAGAATGGACTCAGCAAACAAGCAGCCCTTGGGTTTTAGGAACTACACAGCGATTTTACAGCTTACAAAAGTAACCGGTGCCCCCACAAGCGTAAATGTCCTCAACTACTGAACTTTTTTTTTTTTTTTTTTTTAAATATGTGGGGA
>VURO01004429.1:23985-35161 GCA_015108175.1 Pelvicachromis taeniatus | reverse complement strand
AACATCGCCCCTAGTGGACACGGAGTTAAAAGAGTAACAATCGTGAGCGTGAGGCCCTAATCTCCCGCCATTACACGCAACAGGAAATTAGTACGATTAACTTGAAACAGTCCTGAGCGTGTTGCTAAAAAATAAGGAGTAGCAATACTTTTCTGAATGAATTGAGTTACTGCTGATTATAGACATTTGTGTTGTTGAAGTTAAGTGACCGGTGTGTGTAGATCACTTACTTAACTTTAAATATATAAGGTGCAATCATAAAGGTTTCCCCAATTTATTTTTAGTTTCAGTCGTCAGGATGACGTTGCTCCTTCTGAAAGTAAAAGGCAAAGTAATATTTCATTTATGTATCACCTTTGAGTATAAATGTCACAAAGACCACAGAGTCCACAGTTCTTGGGCTCAGTGGGAGAGATGCTGCACAGCCAGCAGGCCCCGATCACATGATCTCAAGGACCTGCTGGGTACGCATGAATATAAAATTTCTCTCATGCATACTGGTGTGTATTCCTGCGCAGTGCTCCAGTGTGACGTGTTGACGCATAGTTGACTTCGTTCGAAACCTCGCAGTGATACTCTGAGCAACCTGAAGACATTTCTGGTAGGACTTTTTCTCTTCATTGAGTTTGTTAAGTCTAATTTACTTTTGATTTGTTAAAAATATTTAGAATCTGTGTAGTTTAAAAAAAATTGGTCAGTGTTTATTTTCTTTTATGTTTTTATTTTAGTTAGCTAATTATTTGAGCTGAGTTTTAGTAAACTATATAATAACCACTGCCGGTTGTTCAGTCACCTGTGCAGAAGGTGTTGGTTGTAAGAGTTTCTTCATTCTTTTAATTTGTGCTCTAGCTAATCACTGTATTGGAACAATAACCAGCTTTCTTATTTTCAGTTATTTCACTATTTCAGTTTTATTTCTTTGCTGTGTTGCATATCTTAATGCACTATGAATTCACGACAAAGGTGTAAGACATCAGTATGGCCTGCAGCACACCCACGATGTTATGTTCTTTTAAAGTGTAATTCAACAAGGCCATCTGGTGGTAAAGGCCAAGAAAGTCTTGACACTTGCTGCTCATTCTGTGGTACAGGTTAAATGTTTGTGTTGTGGGTGCTGTTTTTAAAGCATTTAGCTATAATACTATTTGATTACTTTGTGTAATAAAAGTGACACGTTATTCATCTTGGAGATGATGAATGCCTAGATTAAGAGTGTGAGAGTTTTCATGTTTCTATCTGGCATCCACATTTGTCACATTGTGCCATCATGTGGTGCTTTATTGTAAGCACAGCCTCAAGTGATTGAGAACCCATCCAGGAAGCATCACAGTCCACAAGTCACCTTAGATACAGACAGATTATCTGATGGGACAACTAGGACTCCCGTGGTTTTTTTCTTTTGTTGTCTCCCCCCACTCCCCCCACCCCACCCACCAGTGTAGACAGGCCAGGTCAGGTACTTGATCTTGAGCAAATTGAAATATTTCATAATCAACCATGCTCACACATTACAGTACATGTGCGCGTGCCTGCTCGCTTTCTCGTACACATGCGCGCACATACAAGCACAAACCACTGTGAAGATTTGCCCCTCATCTGTATCTGAAGGCTTTATCCAACCTTGCCCCAGATTCCCCCCGATTTATTATAATTCCATTTTTCCAGTCTTTCAATCTAAAGATTTGTTCCTCCTCATTTTTTAATAACGTGGCAAGCAAGGGAAGCATGTCCCTGGGAGATTATGTGGTCGTCTCTGGCGTCTCGTCTTGATTACATCAGAGGAACCTGATTTGATTTGGAAGAAACCCCCTTGTTCCAGTACGCTATCTCTTTAGACCTCCCCGTTGTGCTGATTTCTTGCTCTGTCAGAGGGGATGATCTTGATGAATATGAGCTAAAAGCGAGGGAGGTAGGAAGAGATTAGGTGAATGGATTATAATTTTCCAATGATGAGGAACAATAAGAAACAATAAATCCTAAGTAGATTTAGTTCTCAAGAAAACCCTGTTAGGGCAAATCAAAAGAAGAGACAGGACAGAGGTATTAAATAGATACAGTAGGTCGGACCTGTTTGGCCTAAAACAAGTTCAGTTCTTTTTTATCTTGCTGACAGGAATGTGATTGAGCCCACTTTGACATATTTTACTGATACTTTATGATAACACATCTCCTGGCTGTCTACCTGTGTCTACTTTCCATCTATCTCATTCTTGAGAATGGGAGCTCTCTTAAATGCATTTCTGGGATTTCACAACAAACTTGGATAAACTGTTTTCAGTTTGGTGATCAAGGGCTGAAGGTATTTATGACCCTGTGAAACATATTTTTGGTCTCAATTTGAGAATTTATTCAAATTATTCAAACAGCACTTGATCGATCATGTAACTGATCATGCATGTCTTTGGGTTGTGGGAGGAAATCAGAGAAAACACCATGCAGAAAAATAGTCGGCGCTTAAACCACTGACCCTTCTTCCTGTGAGGCAATAGTGCTAAACACTGAACTATCCATTGTCATGCGATTTGAAATTTGAACTCTTTACTCTATATAGATGACATTTGGTGACCTCCACTGTACCTTTAATAGTGAATTTTGGTTTGACGACCATTAGAACAGGTTCTGGGTTTTTTCAAGAGTAGCCCTAGTAAAATGTAGCGGCAGAGATCACTCTCACTGACATCTGATACACCCTAAGGTTGGGTGATATGTAAAAATTTTCATCAGTCCAATAACCGACGATAGGCGATATATTCATGCATGTATAGACTTTTTGATGGGTGGAGCAATGTAATCATGCACGGACTGATTTGCGCGTGTAGAATACAGAAGTCCAAACATGGATGAAAAGCATTCTGAGGAGGGTGCATTTGCTTGCAGCTGAAGGAGGGTGCCGTTAAAACAGCATTATTATTTATTTCCGTTGACTGCTTCTCTTAGCTTCAATCAACATTATTAGCCAACTTACTCATGGGCAAATAAGTAAATAAGTCACCCTTGTAAAAACGATCAACGTCAGCCTACTGTCGATAGTCAATATATTCGTCCAATCGCCCAACCTTAGTACACACCCGATCATTTTGTTCTAGAAGCAGATCCGAAATATGACATAAACTGCTGAGTTCAGAAAAGGAAACACAAGGGTTACCCCTATAGGTGTCCAAGGGGTAAAGAGTTAAGGTTAGAACAAGATGTTGTAGACTCAAGGCCTGTTTGACCCAAAAGAAAGTGTCTTGTATAAATAGGTAGGTTTTTAGTCCTTGGGTTAAAACCTAAAGACAATTAAGAAAAGGCTGTTACCTAGCCTTCCCAGTTTATAAAAGACTGGGCCAGTGAATTAAAGAGTGTGTTTTCAGACTTTGGAGACGTGGACTAGGCAAGAATATGCAATTGTGTACAGTGTCAGTGTTGGTTTGTGTACTTTTTTCCAGCCTGAACAAACCAAAAAGCTTACAACAAATCAGTTTTACCATCTTCATATCACCAGACCTCTTTTTCTCTCACACTTCTTCTGTTTCTGTTTTCATGCTTTCACAAAACACTATATTGTGGCCACACTATTACTGGAAATATGCATTATATTGTCACATTGTGGAGCTCGTAAAACAGCACCTGCTAATACCTCTTTACTGTGAGGTCGTGGAGGAGGGTTGTGTGTGAAATCCATTGTGGTTAAAGACCTTTGCTACTTTCGGATTTGGAGAGGCAGTGACCGAGCCCTCTTCACCTCATACTCGTGACCTTGTCATCGCAAGCTGTTTTCAGGCTGCTGTGCTAACTACAGGTCAACAGCAGTGCACGGCTTGAGAGATGGACAGTGTTGTGTGTTTGCATGTAGTGGAGAGAAGTGAGGACAGAGTAACTGATAATTCCAGGCTGTGTTTTAGGAGTGGGTACATGCCAAGACCCTGTGTAATTGTCCCTATATTCCCCACAGCTGAGTTCAGGCAATTTACAGTAATTCCTCAGTCTTTCTGATGAACTCGTTGACTTGACTATGACAATGTCTTTCATCCTACTTTGTCCTTTGTCTTTCAGCTGGGGAGCCAAACCTTAAGCCTTAACCCCACTGTCTCCACTCCTGGATAGGGGGGGAATGCAGTCCACGCTTGCCTTCTTAGCCCTGTAGGCTTTGCAGGCACAGACCCTCATCTCCCACTGTTTATCCATGTGTCTTTGCTTTGGCTCTTGCCTTACACTTTAGACCCCCCGTGGGCTGATTGGGGTCTACTGCCCTGTGTCACCCATCTAAGCTCTGCTTTCACTGGAGGGCTTAGCGCCTCAACCATCGGCTGCTTTATGAGCAGACAGCTGGGCTATTCTGTCTCAGTCTTCCTCTTCTTTTACCACTTGTGACAATGAGACCATTATTGTTTTTACCTTCTGAGTCTGTCTGTCAGTATGTGTGTGTGTTTGTGTGTATCAGTTGCATCAAAACCATGCAAGATACAGTCAGAAACTTTAAAGCTATCTGGTTTGTTCAAAAGCAAATCCAGGTTTGGAGATGGGTGTTGTAGAGAGGTAAAACTAGAGAAGCAACGGACTTCTGTCTCTTCCCACGTTAAAAGTGCAAAACTTTTTTGTTATAGCGTGCACAAATTTTACTTTCTCATAGCTCTAATAAAATTATCAAAGCTCTATGGAAATCTTTATCATTTGTACTATATTTATATAGTACAGTACTAAGCAAATACAGTACTTAGTACTCTCTAAGGAGCTTGGAAAGAAAAGCATCTGGACTTCTTTAAGTTGCTTGAAGACGTTTCACCTCTCATCTGGAGAGTCCCAGATTTAAGACCTATGGGAGTGTCCTCCGAGAGGAACATGGACCCCCTATTGATCCTCTACCTAATCACATGAGCCAAGGTGTGAAAACGGGTGTAGGTCACAATCACCCAAGGTTTCGGGTGAACCCGCTGTGAAACCTAGCCCCACCCTATCATGTGATTTCCTGAGGTCAAAAGGCCCGGGATGTGAGTGGGCGTTAAGGCGTCTGGGAAGGGATCTCAAAACTGGATTATAGATAGCAGACAGTTGGTGTCGTAAACCACCGGCTCTCTTCAAAGATGGTCGTTCACAGTGGACATAGATGGCTTCTTTCACTCCTCTTTCAAACCATCTGTCTTCTCTGTCCAAAATGTGAACATTGGCGTCCTCGAAAGAGTGACCTTTGTCCTTTAGATGCAGATGGACCGCTGAGTCTTGTCTTGTCGAGGTGGCTCTTCTATGTTGTGCCATGCGTTTATGAAGTGGCTGTTTGGTGACTTAGTACTGTATATACTCAAAGCAGATTAACCTCTGAGTTCATGGACTTTGAAGACCATGAAGATAAATATAAATAAGGTTAGATATAGAATGCAGATCAATTTAATCATTTTGATCTTATTGTTAAATTTAAACCACTTTAGGTTGCAGGACAAAAAAATCATCATTATCTATCCTGAAAAGAAACAATTTAGGAGGTTTTTGACTATTCCAGTTATCTTTGTCTTTAAATACAAAATGCAGCTTTAAATGATGATTTCATTTTTTAGGGGAAAAGGTTATCTAAGCCTTGCCTGTCAAATAACCAAGTTCCTCGCCCTGTCGCTAGTTTGAATCATTTTCAGTCAATGTCTTACTGAGATGTAAAACCTATGAGCATCACTAAAATCTGTGTTTCTTCCTTTGACATGCAACAAAAGAATTTCTTGTGTAAAAGAAATGACATCTTCTTCAGTCTCAAAGTCATTTACATGATGCTTTTCAGTTAATAAACACAACATTGATTTGTCGACTGGACATCCATGATATGAATCTCCCGTTCCACCACATGCCAGTTTGTCACCCTGCCTTCTGAATGTGGGAACAGAAATCGAAATTCATCACATCAGGCACATTTTGTCCAGTTTTTGTGAGCCTTTGTGAATTGTAGCTTTAGTTTCCTGTTGACACTCCTGTTGGAGCGACACCCAATGTGGTCTTCTGCTACTATTACAGTTAACCTGCTATCAGCTCGAAGCTGTCCAGCTATTCTCCTCTGACCTCTGGCATCAATAAGGTATAGTCACCCAGAGTACTGCCTCTCACTGGGGTTTTTGTTGTTTGTTTTTTTGTTAGACCGTTCTCTAGAGATGGTTGTGTGGGAAAATCCCAGTAGATCAGCAATTTCTAAAATACTCAGACCAGCCTGTCTGGCACCAACAACCACACCACATTCAAAGTCACTTAGATGACCTTTTGTCCCCATTATGATGCTCGGTTTGTCTTCACCAGGTTGTCTTACCCATGTCTAAATGCTTCAATGCATTCAGTTGCTGTGATTGACTGATTAGATATTTAGATTAACATTCAACTGATATGTACCTACCTGTAGCATTTTTTTTTATTCTCCCATCCTCCCGTAAGCTTTAAATTACTCTTGAGTTGGTGTTAAACTTTAGTATTAAATGTTAAACTCAAAACACTAATGTCTCAGGTTTATTAAGCCCGTATGCTCTGGAGGCACTACTCAATTTAACCTTGGCTGTACCAAGCAGCTTTTGTGTTGCTATAAAATTTTCAGTGGCAATGCAAGAAAAAAAGTCCTTGAAGGTTTGTAGTTCCTGGGGAGCTCCCAAGTTTGTAGGGAGTCCTCAAAACTGTTTGGTTCAAAACTGTCTTCAGTTCCTCCCTATCTTCTTTCTGTCCTCCATCTTTCCCTATCCCTATCCTCTTCCTCCTTCCCTCCTCCTTCTTCTCTTCGCTGTCCTCTTCAGCCGTCCAGCTAAACTTAGAAGTGACAACAGTTGCAGGGTGACGGCAAGGGCTAAATAAGACCAGAACAATAGACCCCCCTCCCCCTCCCCCGCCCCCCGTGCCTCGTCTCACCCCCTCATCTTCCCCTTTAATAGACTGCCATTGTTCTCTCCCTCCACTGTTGCTCTTTCAGGGAGTTTGTTAGCTATGCTAATGAAGGTTGGGCTTGTGTGGGTTTAGCGAGTGGGGATTTGATGCTCTTTAACTGGGCACTTTTAGAAAGGAGAGGCGATCATAAGTGTGGCTGGGCAGCTATTCACCGCCAGTCAAATGTCACAGGCGTGTCGATGTGACACAGCAGAGCAAGTACATAAGAGATCTGTTACATTTCCTAAACACTTGCTTCTAATTAATATCTGTGCACTGAAAGTGTCATAAAACTCAGCAAAAGAGAACGTATAAACAAATAAAAGGTGAGAATTATGGAAGAATATGTACCACTCTTCCTCTAAGGTGCATTGTACTGTATTCATCACCAGTCCTTGCAGAAAAAAAAAGTCACGTAAGACAAGATGCAGAGACTACAGTTAAGTATAGTGCAGTCAGTCATCCAATCAGTCAGTAAGTCTGTAAATAGCCTGGCCGATGGCTCCTTTGAGCTTTCCTCTAAGAGGAATTCTCTTTCTCCTTGGTGTATTAATAGTGCCTGTGCATTGTTTCCTACAGCAGCACTGCTGCAATCAAAGGAAGTTGGCCTGCCAAGTATACAGATATTTTCCTTTGTCCCTATGTTTAGCAGGCATGTAAGAGTCAGATATGTGTGTGTGAGAGACTCTGCCTGGATGAAGGTGCTGTGTGGCTGTAGAAGCAAGTGCATGCATGCTGATGGGATTATGTTAGGATGTCTGTTTATTTATGTGTGTTATCATACGTGTACGATGAGACATCCTTGAATGATTTGTGTTTGTCAGTTTGTGTGTGTCTGTAAGTCACTCACAGACAGTGTGTGACCTTTTATTTGAAAATTCAGGCACATTAAATAATTGTTGGTGTATTTCTGTTTGATGGACCACATTAATACATTTTACAACATGCTGTGTTGGCCACAGGTGTGTGTTATAAACAGAAGAGCCCGGGTACAGTGTGCATGGTAATCTAAAGTTTGATTTTCACATTTCATCTTCTGTTCTTTGAGCTTTTCTGAATAGTTTCTAAGTGCTTTTTCTTGAAAACGAGATATTGGAGCCAACATTTCAATAAAGTAATTAGGTTTATTTGAGTAGAAACCATTACATGGTAATGTTCTCTGTGGCCCTTTTTATTCCTTTTAATTGAGAGTGTCAAATCAAAATATGATTGTCTGATATTTTAAATGTCACAAGATTGAAGGCAATGGTTCAAGGCCTTTGTCTTTGCTGTAAATTCATTAAGTGTTCAGACATTTTCACTTATTTTGTTGATTCAAAGGTAAATTAATAAAATTGCCACTTTTTGCCCCCAATCTTTTCTCAAAAGTCAAACTTGTCATTTAGAAATTTTTTTTTTAGATAATTTGTCACATCACTGGCAAATTTTGTCTATTTTGGCATATCCTATTTTTTTTCTTTTTGTTAATTATCAGTAACTTATTATCAGCTAAATTTCACTTCATGTCGGGTAAATAAATAAATTCCGATAAGCTTGCTATAAATATCTAAAGAAGATGTGGCAAAACCAAGATCAGGCTATTTCTAAATTCTGCAACCTCAATAACTGAAATGAACGTTTGAAACTAACTTTCTAGGCTTTATGGACAAAATGAACAACTGAAAAAGGACTCTGGTCAAAGTCTTGAGCAGTCAATCCAACATAACTTTGGAAATTCTTTGGGGGGGGGACCTGCTGGAAAGACCACAATCCCAGTAGTGCTTCCCTTAAAAAAGAAAGAAACCTCCATTGAGTCAAAAGCTTAGGACACTGGGAGTTTTCCAAATGGCATTTAACAGCTCTGAGAGCACGAGGGAAGGGATTCTTTGGTCTTATTCAACAAAAAACTCAACTCTTTGAACACAACTCCGAGCACTATGTTCGCCATGAACACCATCCACTAAATACCCATGCATACCCTGTCATACCCCTGCAGGCATTAAAATACTCTGGTTAATCATCCCCCATTGCACACACGCACATTAAATGTAAGACATGTGCGGTTACATCCTAAGTGAAGCTGGTTGGTCGTCCAGTGGCCAAGTGGTGGCGTTGAGGCATCATCAGTCACTTGGAGTCTGTCAGTGACTCACCAAGGGCACAATGGAATTAGTGAGATTCTCTGCAATGTGACAGCTTGCTCTGGCTAAATGGTGTAATAATCTACCCCTCCTCTCGCAAACCTCCAGCAGCACATGCACTCGTACACACAGTCATTCACGCACCCCCCCCCCCCCCACCCCACCCCCACCCCCACCCCCCATTTGCCCTCCCCATACCAACTGGCACAGATAACATTGTCTTAAGCTATAAAAAAGATTTTTTCTCCTCCCTCCATTGCGGTAATTATTGAATTAATGCAGATGGAGAGAGACATCTGCATGTTAAAGTGTTGGCCTCTCTCTTATGCACAGCAGATGTTCCCCTGTCATTTACTCAAATTATGCTGCTTAGATACAGAAGAGAGAGAGGGAGCGAGAGAGAGAGAGAGGATGCAGGAGGGAGGGACAGAGTGACAGAGAAAGTTGCTCGACATTGTCTTACAGTCCTCCAAGTGTCAGCTACTGAATTCATGTTGGATCTGTCCTTCAAGTAAAACGCCTACTTCTCCCACTCAGGCAGTCCTCACAAAAATATTTGGTACTTCTTTTATCATAGTCGTAAATTGAGCAGAATATTTCACACATTTCATTCATGTGAAATGAATTAGAAAAAAATACTGAATTTCTAACCAAAATCCATCAAATCTAAACGTATAGAAATTGCATACAACTATAATAGCTATTAAAAAAAAAAGAAAAAAAAGAAGCAGTTTCAGTACATGCCATATTGATGTCAATATTAACTTTCATAGCTTCGCCCAGCAGTTGACCTCTTGACCCTCCTTGTAGGGACAGTGCAGTAAAGATGAAACTGAAAGGACAAGATCCTTTTAAGATTATGAGTCGATTATTTGAAGCGATGGCGAGACATGGAAAGAGACTGTATTAGCGTGTGTCCATATGTGTGTATGGGTGTGTGTCCCTGATGACAGATAACCAGGGGACCTTCTCCTTGGGATTATATTCCAGGTTGGTTTGGCCTCATCTCTCTGGATTATGTTGATAAAAACATTCTTGTATTATATTTTCTGTGCTTATTGTATTAATACTCTCAGGCAGTTCCCAGAAAAAGCTCCGTCCCACGCCTGCTTTAATGTAATCTTCTTCCACTTGAGCTTTTAAAATGTTTTTTGGGGGGGTTAGCTGTCTTTGTAATACCTATTCTCTCCCACTCTTGAGGTTATATTTACCCTTGCTGCATCATTGCGCGCTGTAAATGACAAAATTATTATAAATATTTGGAATCTGGAAGTCCCTGACTGGGCTATAGCTTTAGAAAGTTTCTCCTGATACACGAGTTATTTTAGGATGTCTTATTGTTGTTCTGTAATGATAGGCTTTAGCTGCTTTTAACAGTCCAACATTTCAGATGACACGCGTAATGGAAAAAGCAAAGCATTAAATTCTCAGTTTTGAGAACGTGAAATCAAAGTGTTCAGCATTTCAGCCTGAAAAATCAAACAATTATCAAAATGATCAAAATGACCTGACAGCTTGTTTTTTATTCCAGTTCACCTTGTGTAGCTCTTCCATTCATTGGTGCACAGCATGTGAAGCTTTTTTAAAAATTATTATTATTGCTACTCACAAATGTAGCTAAATAGCAAAATGCTGCCATCCAGGCTTAGAGAAGTAGGATGTTACTTCTCCCAAATGCGCTTTGGAGACGTACATCATGAAATAGGTGCAGCCTGTAAATTGTATTCACCCTCGTCTTCAACTTGAGGCAGCTGCTCAGTGGCGCACAAACATAACTGAAATGCATTATAAAGGTGTTGTTTAGACATTTTAAACGCATGAGTCAGATTTCCAATTAGCAGGCAGTGCAATGAAAACAGACCTCGTCGTGTGAATTTCAGCTGTTTTCTCTGTTTGTGCATTATTTCCTTCAGTTTTTGGCACTGAACTAGGTTTTGACAATAAGTTAATGCAAGTTCCTGACTTTTTAAAAATCTTCTCGTATGTTTAAAAATCACCAGATAACAGGATCTCAACCCTTTTTGTTTTTTTCACTTGTTTCCATAATTTTCTTTGTAAATGCTTTGATTCATTTTCACTTGATTAGGTTTTTTTTTTTTTTAAATATCCATGGTGATTTAAACCTAATGGACCTCATTAGGTTTTGTAGAAATGTTTTTGTGCTTGTCCCTCTTGGCAAACTACATGTTAGTGTT
>VURO01004429.1:11908-23965 GCA_015108175.1 Pelvicachromis taeniatus | reverse complement strand
TTTATAATTTTTTTTTTTTATTTTTTAATTAATTTTATTTTATTTTTTTTTTTTTTTTTTTAAATATCCATGGTGATTTAAACCTAATGGACCTCATTAGGTTTTGTAGAAATGTTTTTGTGCTTGTCCCTCTTGGCAAACTACATGTTAGTGTTAGTGTTGTGCCTGTAAGTGCTACAGTGCTATATTCTTGTGCTGGTGTGCCTGTGGTGCGCATCCAGTAAGTAATCTGTAATCACACCTACATGAGGCTGACCGGTCATTGATCTCAGTCCAGATCAGTGATCAGTCAGTGTTTTGTATATCAACCCTTTTCTGAAAAATTTAGCCTCAAATTTAAGAATAATTTTTTTTGTTTGTTTTTTATATCACTGGGTTTTTGAGGGTCAATCCTAAACACATGTTTTTGGAAACTGACTTTCTTGGGGTTTGGGAAACTCCAGTGCGTCTAAAAGTTGTGTTTTGCAAGTTCTACAAGGTCACGTAAGTCTTTTTTTTTTTTTTTTTTTGTGATCTACTTGCAAATACACAGTGGACTGTGCTTGCTCTCACATGTTCTCATGGAAGTTTTACTTCATTTTCCCGAGAAGCATTCTATGAATCAGCCCATCCACACACACGTATACGCATTCTCGAAGCCCCTACCTCTTTACAAAACCCAGCAATCCAATGGAGCCCATAAAACTTCTGTTCTCCAACCAAAAGCCTTAAAGCCAACAGATGCCTTTTCGTTATCATTGCCAGTTATCACCCTTAGCTTCCTCTGATAAGACTTTACTTTCTGACCCACATGTTAAGGAGTTCAATTTATCAGATGCACCAGAAGCGCGGATGGGGAGGTGGAGGGATGAGCGAGTCTCAAAAATACCCAGAGGCTTGAGAGATGAGACGTAATACGCCTCTTTTTTTTTGCCAGGCTGGTGGTGTTTCTGAAGCGGCGTTAGTACAGTAAGGAGCTCAGCATCTAAAGAGGCTTTGGTACATGC
Source organism: Pelvicachromis taeniatus (assembly GCA_015108175.1). Lineage (NCBI taxonomy): Eukaryota > Metazoa > Chordata > Actinopteri > Cichliformes > Cichlidae > Pelvicachromis > Pelvicachromis taeniatus. The sequence continues at coordinate 22,979 of VURO01004429.1, read as the reverse complement.
GGAAAGATGGGCCATATTACAGCGAGGCTAGAAGCCTGCTTGATTAATGGGCCAGGATAATCACCTCATCAAATCACTCTCACTTATTAAATCTTGTTTAATATCGTAATGAGGGCCCTCCCGAGCTGCTTTGGCAAATTCCCCTCTCTCCCTGACTCTCCACTGCTCTTGCTTTCCCTCTTCTGCTTTTCCGTTTCGGCAGGAAGACTGGCGGTGCCAAGTTCCCCTCTGTCCTTGTCTGTCTCTCTTCCTTTTGTTGTCTTCAACTTCAACTTCCTCTTTCTCTGTCTTCACCTTTGCTCTGCTCCTTAACATACAGAAAATGGATCCTTTAATTTGCTGCTGCAGTTTTCGAGCCTGCACAGTTACAATACATCATCACTAAAAATGGAATTGTTGTTTCCACAGCCTCAGACTATTCAACTAATCTCCCTTATTTATGATGGATGATGTGCTAGATCGTATGATCATAAATCAAAGTATGTGTGGGTCAGGACCTGATTGAAGAGTGATGCTGCTTCCCAAGGCTTTGGTACACTGGAGTTTATGGAAACACTTCAGGTGAGGTAATATCTCACCTGTCTCCTTCCACATGATTTGTGATCTATATCTGTAGTATCACGACATTCCTGAGGTTACTTCTACGTGTGCATAATGTGCGTGAGGTTTCTGGAATGGGCTGGCATCTCCTTCACTTGACCTCCGAGCGAGACGATGTGCCTCAGAAGAAAACAACATGCCATTGTCTTATTTATGGTGTTCCATGTGTCGCTGTGCAATCTTGGTAGCACAGCTGTCACTTTGCGCTTCTTCCAAGGAAATAAAAATATTTCTCCTTCCCTCTTTTGCCCTCTCTCTCTGGTCTCTCTTGTGAATTATATATGCCTTTCAATATTCATCCCCCTTCCACTAACTTCTTCTCAAAGTTGTACTCTCGTTTGTCGTCTCGGAAGGCTGGCGGAAAACAACTGGCTCAAGGTGACCAGTTCAGGCTTGGGATAGAGGTTAGGGCTGCATCTTCTCCCTAAGTGCCTTCCATTTTTTGCCTTTATTGTTGGGGAGCAGCTGTTGTGTACCTGGACCCCATGAGTGGCGCCTATGCTGGGTATCTTGGCAGCCAAGCTCCCTAGGCTTTGGATACCAGAGTGAATCAATTCTTAAAGATGACTGTCTGCGTGCCGTGTCACATGGACAGGCCCAGAGTGAAGGGCTTAGGGGGCTCTGGAGCTGGAATGCTCTTTGATGGAGGGGCTGGAGAATGAGGAGGGAGGGGAGGAAAGGAAAATATGGAAGGGTATGGTCCTATTGTTGTGCCAAGGAATGCCCTTGACGGAGATAGAGGGGTATTGTTTTAATGTCCGTGAACTCTTTTGGACATGGTAACCTAAAGGCGAAGGAACTGCAAGGGTGATGAACATCATAGCATCTTTGCTGATTTCATACATGCCTGGAGAAGTTCAGCTGTCAGATCCTGCTTTTTGCTCTTAACTACGTGCTGAAAGTTTCTCTGGGATGTGGCATGTGCTAGCAGCTTAGCATCAAGCAGCCATGTGAACGCGTAAAGGTTGGCCAATTATTTGGGGGCTGATATCGCCCCTCTATCATAATACCCACAGAACCAAACTCCTCCTAAGCAGCAACTGACAACAGCTGAGCAGGACCTTGATGATCTACCTGGCTCACAAGCCTAACCTGTCTAAAGTCCGCTCAGAAACCCGAGAAAGCGAAGATAATAAAGGATGACAAAGACAGATTGCCACATAATCTGACCTCCCTCCCTCCCACACGCTTTCTCTTTTTCCTTCTTCTTATGCTCCTTTGGAAAACAATACCTTTCGGACCACCCCCTCCCTACCTTTCTGCCTTGGAAAAAGCAGGTTTATTAATAGTTCAGAGCAGGGTGCTTTGGGCAAACTGCACTAGAAGGTTAAGGATGAGGTGAGTTTGCAGTCTGTGCTCAGCAGCCATAGCAGCAGCAGTAGCGGTAGCAGTTTCTTTTTTGGAGAAAGAGCCTCATGGTCATCCCGTGTCCGTATCCATTTCATGACAAATGAAATACCACAGGCCCTCGCCAGAAACAATGGCTTGTTTGGCTGGTTGGAGGCTGTGGTTGTGGAACTGTGTGTGTGTGTGTGTGTGTGGTGGTGGTGGTGGTGGCAGTTGTGGGTAGCGGGGATGGGTGAAGGGGGGATTGGAATAAGATTGGCTTCCAACCCTTGCAGCTGTCTCGGTTGTCACTCCTTGTCTTAAGGCTCACTCCTGGCTCAACGCTCCAGCCCATGGATCAAGGGGATGTGTGTTGGCGCATGTATGTGTGGGTGTGGGTGTGCATGCGTCCCCGAACCCCAATAGATACTGCATGTCGATTCTTGGTAGTGAAAAATGGCTCCAGACACAAAAGGCAAGTTGTACGGTGTTAAGACCCCTTCGGTATGGAGCAGACCCCAGGCATGAGGTCATCAGCCTTGCTTTAGCAGCCTTTGTCCTACTGCTTGATTGACAGGAGGGGTGGCTATCAAAGACAATTGTGGGATCAGTTACAGCTATGGGTGTCGCCCAAGATACAGCAGATCTCAAGTCAAAACACTTGTGATAATTCACTGAATGTAGTTTAGAGACATCAAACTAAAACCATGTTTACTGTGTGCAAATGTGCTGCGATATTCAAGCCTGATAATGGTTTTGCACCTCAGCCCTGGGGGGCTCACCTTAATGTCAATTATAAAATCTGTCAATCTTTTAATCTGCGTTCATAACAGGTGATGAACTTTAATACGCAGCTAATATCCCATAAGCAAGCCTATGTGTGCATTACAAAGAATAAGACAAATCTCCCCCCCTCCACCCTCTCTCGCTCTCACTCTCTCTCTCTCTCACCCTTATGTCTCAGAGATTAGCCTTTGCTCAAACACCTCCTGTTCATCTAAGTAATTAAAACATTAGAATTACTGGATTATAAACTGCTTTCCATTTAATCCAGCACTCGATGCTCCCATCATCTTGCCAAATGGGTCAAAAGGAAATATAATGGGGCTCTGTGATTTCTGTTTCAGGGATCTGGAAGAGGCAAAGGATGCCAATAATGGCTATTAAAAGAGATGTGTGTTTGTGTGTGTATTAGGGAGTGATAGAGAGACAGAGAGAGTGAGAGAGAGAGAGAGGGATCCCAGACTGGCTTTGCCCCGAGTGCCATCTGTCTTGGACCCACTAGACCCAGTTTAGCCTGGAAGAAGCCAAACCAGTTCAGCTTCTATCTCTGCCCCTAATGCACAGTTATGTACACACACAAACACGCTCCCTGTGAACTTATCTTGTTGAAGTGAATAAAGAGCGTATTAATTAAGAAAGACATGTATAAGGGAGCCTTTCGTCTTTATTTGAGAACTCTACCAAGGTTGGGTGTTTGTGTGCGCATGCTTCATAAAACCTGTTAACAGGTGTTTGCCCTTGGGACACCCACCTCATCCTCAATGGCTTAGCGGGTGTCTTCATTGGGCTGATGTTTTATATATAAGAATTTCTTTTTTTTTTCTTTTCAGCTGGCTACTTTTAGCACATGTTCACACATGTGCACACATTCACAAACATTCACTTTTCTTTCAGTTTTCAGGGAAGTCCCTCCCTTCTCACTTCACCCCCTGTGACATTTCTTGGCAGCTAAAATGAAGGGGTGCTGCGGGGATTCACACTTGCTGTCTTCTCACCTACACTGTCTATACTAATTTGGATGATCAGTATGTGCTTGGCATGTTTTCTGTGCGTGCATGTCTCTGAGTTTACGTCCCGTATCCTTTTTATTTTTTTTATTCTGTGGGCATGGAAGCACGCGCGTAGTGTCCTTCGCAGCATGTTTTCTGTCTGTGGGTGTGTGTTTTGTGCGCTTGTTCTTAATGGTTTGTGTTTGTGCTCCTCGCAACAAGAGGTCCAAGTTGACACAGTGACAGTTCCTCGCAGAGCGACAGTGGGGCCCTGCCATCCAACAACAGAGGCTTTGTCGCTTTGCTCCTCTTGGCTTGTTACGGACTTCCTTCTTTCTCTCTTTCTGTCGCTTTCTCTCCCTTTTTTATTGAGCCCATTTTCTTGTCTGAAGTCTTAATTTGGGGCGCTGGCCAGTGGGGAGAGGGAAGAGAGGGTAACCGAGGGAGGGGAGAGAGAGAGAGGAGAGGAAGTGCAGAGTGGTGATAGCTGCAGATGGACGGCCCTTTGTTCCTTCTTTCCCAGGCTCCTCTCTTGAGCCTCCGAGGCTCCAGTTGCGTTCAAGCCTTCCAGGGAGAGAGAGAGAGAGAGAGAGAGAGAGAGAGAGAGAGAGGCTGGGAGGAAAAAGAGGCCACAATGAGCTGCCCAACTGGAATCTTCCAATTGCTCAAACAAATTTACACACATGGAGGAAAAATGAAAGCAGTAGAATTGAAGAAATAAGTGAATAAAGGATAAACAGAAGCACGCAAATAGGGACAAGATAGAACGTGTTAAAACAAAAAGCTATCAGTGAGTCTAAACTGTGCATACTAACCACTAGGTGTCCCCATCACTGGTGCCAAATGTGGGCAGCCCAGAGTTAATCCCAGATTCTGCCAGTGGCTCTGGAGCAGACCGGTGTGTTGCTCCATCGACAATAGCTGAAATCCAGTGTTAAATCACCAACACATGCAGAATGAATCCATCAATATGTGCGCTGCGGAAATCGGTTTTCATGGTTTCAGATTAAACCCGAATAATTTTTTCTGTTTAATTATAGGTCCAGTAATCAAATAAAAGCACAGATGAGTAATAAAAGGTGATGCACACATGCGGGCAGATGTCCATTGTCTGTATAAAGACAGAATAATTCTACGGTTCAGGCTTTTAGCCCGCAGTCGTTTTTGGAGGAGTAGGTGTCAAAATGTTTCAAAGAGTGGACAGCTCATTTGGTCATTAGTAGGAGGATTGCACAGAGAAGAAATCGAATTGAGATCCTAAGTCCTTGTGTTTCTTCATCACAAAGGTTCCCCGGTATGGGGAATTACGTCAGCTCTTGTGTGTGGTAATATTTACTAAAAGTTCTTCTATTTGTTGTTGGGTCGGCGTGCTGTAAATCCCTCGCTGCCACCGAGCTGTAAAACACACTTTTAGACTAAATGCATGATGAAAGGTTAAAGAAAACCTTTCCAGCTTTAAAAGACACTCTTAACACTAAATGGAAAATGTTCTTGAACCTGAGTGTGTGTGATAACAAGTGATCATGAAGGGAGGAGGGACTTGGATAGGGACCTTGGGGACCGTGTCAACATTTTGTGTGCCGGAGCAGGGACAAACATTGGACAAACATTGGGAAAGGCTGGCAGCCTTTGAGATAGTGGGCCGTTGATCTAAGACTGAGGAGCTAAAGTCCACTATCTCCTGTGTGATACGGCAGCCAAGGTCTTGCTGACACACAGAACAAACATGGATACCTGAAGACAATGACCTTTGAACCCTCAGCAGGGTCAGTAAAAAAAACAGGAAGCAGGGAAAGTGACTCTAGTGACTTCCTCTCTGCAGGCCAAGAATGAATCAGGTGGAATGATTGTAAGTACATGGGTCACTGTACATAAACCATGTGCATGCACACACACACAGGTGCACACACAATGTTCAAGAGTAGGAAGCACAGATGTGGTGTGTGTGCACATGCCTGCGTGCGAGCTTGTGTGTGCGCGCGGTGGAGGAAGCGAGAGAGTGAGTCTTCAGATGTAGCGACAGATGGTATTTGATTACAGAGCAGACGGTCGGTGTTGTACAAAGATGCTGTCTCAGCCCAACCTAAGGAGCTGTAGCCTCCGGTTAAGGCGAGCGCAGGGAGGCAGGCAGAGGACGAGAGGGAAAAAAAGAACATGAGAGAGAGAGAGAGAGAGAGAAGAATAAAAGCAAGCAAGCAAGAAAGACACAAAAGAAGCAACTCCAAAAATGAGCATCAAAGCAAAAAGAGTGAAAAGCAGTCAGGCAAGAACAAAGGAAGAAAAGGAACAGCAACGGGCAGGCGTGGTGGAGAGTACAACAGAGGTCACGATAAGAAAAACGCAAAATGATACAGAGAGAACCAACCGTGCCTTAAAAAAAAAAAAAAAGTCCCATGTTCCTCGTAAGTGACTCCTCCTACAAGCACAAACACATATTTTTCAAAAACTGACAAAAAGGAAAATATAACGGGATGAGTCATGCATCTTCTTTTAAATTGATTTTTGATCAGTATCTCTTTTTTTTTCTCAAAATACAATCGTTATTGTATTTTGAAGAAACACGCACATGATTTATTGGTTAAAACTGCAACGATTACATGGATAATTGCCTGATTGACAAATAATGAACATTAATGATGACACATTTAAGAATAAACACACACACACACTTTGCTGGTTCTGCTTTCTCAACGGGAAGGCATTGATACGTCTCGCCTTCATTTCTTTTGGATTGTTTGCCGACTGGTAGAAAAGCAACTGATTCACAGCATTTCTCACTACTGAAAAAAGCGATGGCTTCTCAGCTTCAGAAGAAGAAGTTTGTGTCTTTGCTCTGTCCTCAGACTGTTTTCTAAACATTTTTAATTCCCCTTTTCCCATTTTACAAAGTCTTTCATAAATCCTTTTATTATTTCCTGCGACCTTTTCGTGGAAGCTTTCTTTTTTCTAATGGGAAGAATACTTCACTGTGTGTATGCGCTGGTGCTTGATTGTTGCGTTTAGCCTGATGAGGCAGCACCTGCAGTTGTCTCCGGAGCCTGTAGAGAAACGACGATGGGAGGACAGTGCTCTGCAACCAAACTCCTAATTAATGATCACTCTGCGAGCAGGACAGCTCTGATTCACTCAAATAGGACAGAATAAATTGCGCTGTCGTCAGTGATCCTTTGATAACCAAAAAAGCTGGGAAGCAAGGTAGGAAATTTCAAGCGAATACCATTCACCATAAAATTACAGTAAATTACTGACAGATTTCCCAGCATGAAACGGTGTACCTTCTATAATCTAAACTCTAAAAAAAATCTGACTGTTATCATACCGCTATTCTTCTTCTGCTATTAATTTTGTCTTTCTTGACAAGATATCCCCTTTGCTGTAGTTTTCCTTTCCCTTTTATCGTGTGGTTAAAGGAATTTGTTACATTCAGATTTTAAAAGCTACCCTGAAGCTGATTAGTCATTACAGAACTCTCAACTATGGCCATTACTAGCTGAGCCCTATCGCTTTTTGGCCACAGAAACCCAATAAACTGCTTTACACACCCATCAGCCTATACAGAAAGTAACTGAAATTACCACAGCACTTCAAAATTGATGATTCAATTATTCCAATTTCCATTATTTATTTTTTTTAATGGTTGCTAACGGAACAAAATAGATTTCTTCTAGTATGTTTTTCACTGAAAGCACCAGCTTTTACAGCATTCATGTATATTTATAAGTATAGATATCTTTATAAAGTCAGATTTTTTTTTACCCATGCTTTAAACACACACACACATACACACAAAACAAACCACAAACAGCTGCCACTTTTCACTCTCTTTTTCATTTTTATTTCAATGTTTTATTCATTTTGCACAAGCTTGCATATATACTGCACATACATTCAGTTCATAGAGGGTGAAGGCACGAAAGGCAATTTGACTACTGGTTGTTTTTGGGCTGGGCCAAAGCAATACAAGGGAAAAAATCTGAAGAGAAAATACAAAACTGCTTCAAACTAGTTTCAGCTTTCAAGTCCACCCTCTGCCCCGTCAAATCTAGTTTTTTTTGTTTGTTTGTCTTAACCATCCCATTTCACATAGCTGCCAAGATCGCCACTCATCTTTTCTTGTCAATTTAACTTTCCTTTTCCTTTTTTTGAAATTGTAAATTCTAAAAAGTGTAAAATCTTTTAAGTTGGTTCTACTTATTCAAATGCAGTACAGCCTTCCCTGTTTGAAAAAACAAAATGAAACAACATCAAATAAATTAGGATAAATTAAACCAATAAATTACACAAAATCTGCAAGACAAATAGACACCGATAACAGGAAAAAAAAAAAAAAGCAGCCATGTCATGAGTTTTATTTTTACAACCTGTGTAACTATTCAGACTGTATTCGAAACATGGCCGTTCCAGTTGGAATTACTGCACTAGAATTGAATTATAATGTCATACAAAAAGCATCAACAAAACATTATTTACATAACATATTGCTAAAGTTATACAAAGGCAGTATTTATCACTGTAAGTCCACGTCATTGATATTTACAATAAAAGAGGAGCAGTGTGATAATAATAAAAAAGGAATTACTACTGAAAGCATCGAGAAACAAAAACCTCTTTCAAACAGGTCAGAAAACAGATCAGAGGAAATTATCGCAACACACACACACACATGCGCACACACCAAACACATGTTGCCAACGCTTAATGAGAGTCATTTACATGTCAGGATGGTACTCCCAGGGGTGGGGGAGGGGCCACAGTGTTGAGAATTGTGTCACACACTGGTTCACAGGTTCTCATAATCGGTCTTTTCTCTCATGCAGACAAACGCAGTCATATACAGTGCGCACACACACACATGCACACGTACTGCAAAGCATACAGAAATTCCACAGAATTCCAAACTTTCCTCAACTTTTAAACCCAGTAAAAAAAAAAAAAAGGGTACAAATTGCTTTTTTTCCCCCTTCAATCTGCGGTCTTGTTTTTTTCTTGTAATCTGTCACTGTACAGTGTTCCCCATCCATGGATGGCACTAGTCTTCTGATGACAATGAGTTCCTGTCTGTCTCTTGGGTCAAATCTAGAGCTACGTTGGCGGAAATCTGCCCTTGTTTTTTTGGATGACACGGAGCGCACAGGCTGCCAACGGGCCTGCGCTGTGACATCACCGTTACCACACCGCTCGTCTGAGGCGTCGCTCTGTTCCGAAAATTAAAGAAATGAATGCTGGTGCAACTTCAAGGGCACTGCCGATGGGAAACCGTTTCCCGTTAAAGGCATGGCAGAGGGGGGGGGGGGAACAACAACAAAAAACAACAAAAAAAACAACCCCACTCCTCTGTGGATATTTCAGAAGAGTGCTTATGAGTCCAGTTGGAGAGTGGGTGAAGTCTCTTTTTTTTCCTCCTTTTTTAACCACTCACCCCTCTCTAGCACTCTGAGTGATAATAGAAAAAAAAACTCTGTACAGCTATTCTTTGTTTCATCCTGACAGTATTTACAGCAGCAACAACAATATTTCATACTCTGAAAAGGTATTCCAAGTTTATTTCTCTTTTCTTTTATCGATCTCCAGAAGACATCCATTCAGCACAATACAAAAAAAAAAAAAGGTAAAGAAACCAAAAGGAAAAACTGGTCACAAAACCTGCAAAAAACCTACTACTATTGCTCCTAATCTACCAACAACTCATTCAGAATACAGATTGCAACAAAACTGTCACTAAAAATACCCTCAAGATTTCTTTTATGAAACAGTTTCTAACAGTGCCTTTCAAAGAACTTCCACTATATATTTTTTTTCCCATAGATTTATACTTTACAATTATAAAAAAGGCTATATATGCATTTCAATAATGTTATCCTAAAAATTAAACGACCCCAGAAAACAAAACCTGACAAAAATAGTCTCAACACGGCGTTAAGGTCTTGCTAATCCTAGTTTTATTTCATTTTATTTATTTCTTCTTCTTTTTTTTTTTGCAAATAAGTTCTTCATTATCCTGAATTAATCTTTTTAGATGCAAGAACTCTTTAAGTTTAGGGTGGAGTTGCAGGAAGGGAGAGGGCGTGTAACGATAATAATCTGCGCATCAGATAAAAGTGTCCTTTCTTTATCCTTTGTCTGTGGCGCTTTAGAGCCCTTGGCTGGTGCTTTGAGACTGAGACATGCAGGGCCTAGCCCATCCTTCAGTGAGAAATGTGCGCCGCTCGCTCTCTCAGGGCTCCGGATCTTAAGAAGAACACTGTCCGGGGAGGAGAAGGGGGACATAATGAAGGGAGTAGCTCTCTATCTTTCTCTGCCTTCTTTTGTCAGGCCTTTTGTCTCGCTTAGACAAGTCAGCAGGTTAAGCAACCTGCCCCTTTTGATCTTTTGTGCCGCACACACAGACACACTATAAGCTAATGTCGCAAGGTGAGATCACCAGCTAGCTCGCACGCACCAAGCGAAATCAAAGTCTACTCATTGCTTCAAACTTACCTCTTCAAAAAGGGCATCTAATACTTACTAACTGCTTTGTAAAATCTTAACAGCCTGAGAGGATGGGTCAAAGTAAAAAACAAATCAAAAACAGTACATATAGAAGTTGAGCTCAAGTGAAAAAATTTGGGATTAGAACCTCAGGTACAAATGAAAGGAATGCCGTTTAACAAACTGGGCACAGTGGCTTGAACAGAGTCACACTTTGGGTCTTAAAAGCTGCCGGTGTGGGACGGCAGGACAGAGCAGAGGGCTTCAGGTGCATGTTGCTCCTTGCTCTGCGCCTTTGTCCCTGGTCTTTGTAGTGCTGAGAGCTTCTCCGTCTACCCCCTGGGGGAGAGTGCTCACCTCTAACCTTATATTGTTGCACTGAGAGAGAAGCTAAATCACTCAGCAGCAGGTGAACATAGAGGGAAGGAGCATTGTCAGAGTGTGTGTGTCGTCGTCGTCAGGGTTCTACTTGAAGCAGAATTAATAAACAGCTGTTTATCAGCCTCGATAGATTCCTTTTATCTTCATGTCTGTTCAGTTGACAAACCGGTACTTCAGGTTTTGATATATTCAAGTATCGACTGCTATTAAAGTAACTTCATAATGCCATTTACACCATATATAAGCTAACCACAATAAGAGCCAACCGTGTAAATATGTTAACTTCTTTCACGTGAGCTATTTAGTGCAAAAACAAAAAAAAAATCAAAGCAAAAAAAATCAAACTCGCACTTATTGTGTATGTTCACTAATTCGGAACACAGACATAGAAAAATATTGTGTTATTAGATGACAAGTGCTCTTTAAGGGGGGAGCAGTTTAGTTTTCAAAGGTGTTTTTTTTTTATAGAACAGTTATAATTAATCAAGAAAACACACTTTTTCCAAATACTTCTTATTTACTTC
>VURO01004429.1:1396-11888 GCA_015108175.1 Pelvicachromis taeniatus | reverse complement strand
ATGTTTCTTTAGCCTATGTTGGTTATTTTTAGCATCATTACTGGACCGGTCTTGTGCAGGATGAGCTTGTCACTACAGGTGAATAGAGAAGCCCACTCTAATTCCCTGGAATAAAATCCAAATCCAGCAAAGTTGCCCCAGCAACCAAACAGCAAAACAAACAAAACAAAACCAAAGTCCACTTCAGTGATGAACAAACTGAGGGAAGTGGGTAAGGAGAAGGGAAATGAGGGAGGAGGAGGGGGAAATACTTCAGAATCTAAAAATCTTTTGGAATAATATTAATAGCAATAATTTATTTCTTTCAGCAACGGCATCAAGGGACAAACAAATCTTGAAGTGCCAATCTTCAGCAAGCAGTAGTGACAAATAATAATCATAAACAACAATAATAAGAATAGTAATCAAAATAATAATGTACACCCAATAAACACAATGCCCCTATTTGCAGGGAAAACACACTTCAAAAAAAAAAAAAAAATGGTAGAGCTCAGTAGCTATTTGAAACTGGTCCAAGTCTCACAGACCAGTACCAAAAGTCCAGTTTTAGTCCAGTCAACAACCTCACTAGGCCTCGCTTTTTGTGTGCATGTGTGCATGTGACTGTCCTGTTAGGGACATCTTCAATAGCACAGTTTATTAGGCACCCACTTTGTATTTGGGAGGGAGGGGTTAGGGTGGGGCAGTTCACATGGATACCTCCTGAATTGGAGGGGCCTCCGTGGGTGCCACGAGTCAAGTCTTCAGGGAACCCAGCCTATGTTCTTAGCAGTGTAAATGGGAACTCTTTCCACACATGGAGGGCGCCGTTAGTGTTGATCACAGAACAGGCCAAACAGAGTGTTCACACGGTCCAAGAAATTAAAAATAAAAACACCCAATAAGATCAGAGCCTCTTCAATTCAGAGTCATAGAAAAACAAAACGTATAATAACCAGCATAATATAAGAACAAGAACACAATAGCTAGGTCATTTAGGAACTGCCACAAGGGGCTTTAGATTGGGAATGCTACTCCATAACTTTCATACATTCAAAAAAATAAAATAAAAACAAGCAAACAAACAAACAAACAAAAAAAAAACAGAAAATCAAAAGTAAAGTTGAAGAAAAGGGAAAAAAACAAATTCATAATATAATTTTGAAATGCTATGAAATCAGAAAAACAACGAAAGCGCAAAGCAGTAAGCAAGGAGGAAGAGGAGGAGGAGGAGGTGAAATTTACTCATGTAGAAGCTCTTGGAGACAGTTTGGGGATTTAAAGATCTCTGGGACCTCGCTGTCCAGTTTGCAGATGACCTTGTAGATGGCCTTCTTCCAGGACGGGTCCACGTCTTTGCCGGCCACGATGGCATTGAAGAACTCTCGCAGTGTAATCTCTGCCACCTCCAGGAAACGATCAGGGACCTTCACAAACACAGAAAGGAAGGAATGAGTAATTGTGTAAACAGATGTGAGGAGTACACAGGCAGTGAAGGAAATCCTCGGGTATTTTAAGTTTCACTGCAAAGTTTGCGTCCTTTATGTCACCAGACACAAAAGCACCGTTGTAGTGGTTTGATTTTAAGGCACTTCGTTATAACGCAAACCTAAAAGTGTTTCGACCGCTGAATACTGAGGAAAATGGGAACGAAACTTGACCGACTGCCAAAACCCAAACCAACTTTCCCAAACAGCGACAGTCTTCGCCCCCAGTTGTAGAATATGTTCATATTTTCACAGTGGATGTAAAACCATAAATCTCCTGTCTCTTGAGTCGCTACTTCCTTAAACACCGGTTGAGGTGGTGGCCTGAGAAAAGTCACTTCTTGCGAATTCGCAGGTTTCTCACACCTCCTACTTCCCCCCACCCTCCACCGGCAGCGTGACATGTTTATGAGTCCCACTGTAAATCTGCGACCAAACAAGAGAGCGGAGCTGAAGAGCGACAGAGAGGTGCTGGCGAAAGAGGAAGTACTAAATGCTTTGGGAACGGGGAGACACGCTGCCTCTTTAGTGTCCCTGACAGCAGCGCTCACCGACACCATGGAGATGATTAGTCTGGCAAAGATCTGTGACACCTTCCCCCAAGCCAACACTCAGTCACACATAGACACACACGCTTATGCTGGTGTGAGCGCACACACCAGCGGACACACCTCCTTGTGCCAAGGAGATGACACATCCTGTACCGTGACAGAGCTCTACATAATGCTCGCTGCACGCACACACACAACACACGCACCAGGTACCCTGGTGTATTTGGCTGAGTCTCTTTCCTCGACTCAGAGCTCCAGGGCGACGCAGCCTTCAGGGGTCACCTGCTTGGATAATGCTGACTGTCTGCCTGCCCGCCTCCCTAATGCTCACACACACAAACACATATTGTCTCACACACATATAGCAGCAGCCTGCCCAAATGCCTGACAGTGCGCACTCCACTGCTCTCCTCCAGTGTCCTGCAGATACTCATCAGGAGTGTCAGGACACAGCAAGGTTAGTGGCCACTGGAACACACACACCGATGGACAAGGACCCACACACACCGACAGGCCTCTTCAACCACACATACAAACGCACTTAAACACACATGGGACAGCCACCAACCCCCCTCGGGGTGATGAATGGAGGCTAAGATGCCTGTGTGTCTGGTTGGTGTGTGTGTGTGTGTGTGTGTGTGTGTGTCTCTGTCCACTACTCAAGTGAATAGGTGAGTTGTGAATAAGAAGCTTGTGCACTGTGTGTCTGTGTGTGTTTGATGGAGAGATGGAGAGAGAGAGAGAGAGAGAGAGAGAGAGAGAGAGAGAGAGAGAGAGAAAAGGAAAGATAACCCAATTCCCCAAATATTGAATTCCCGTCTGGTGGGATAAAAGTGGATATAATTCGTTGTTTGGGCTGCTTGTCGTTCACGGAATACTGGCACAATGACCCCGCTCTGAGGCCAGCTACAGTAAGTGTGTGTGCGTATGTGTGTGTGTCCATGCGCACTTTTCCCGAAAGACCTCACTAACGGGCCAGTGCCGCGTAGCGCCCTGGTGTTAGATGCAGGGAGTGCCGCATTACTAAGAATATTCCTGCATGGAATTTCTCCTGACGTTTTGACTATAAAAGGACAGCAAAATGCTGACTGCAAGGAGAAAGCAATGTCAAGGAGAAAAGGGTATTGGTATTTCAGATCCTCTTGACTGAGAGAGTGAGGGAGGGAGGGAGAGATGGCGAGAGAAGGAGGGGCCGAGAAGAGTCTAAGGAGAGAGAGTGGTGCAACAGAACAAGGGAGTTATTCCTGTCCCACAAGCCTTTGTTTTGCGAGTACATGTGAGGTAGGTGTGTGTGTGTGTGTGTGTGTGTGTGAGAGAGAGAGAGTGAGCTTCCTCCTGACCAGCAGTGAGCCTAAACTGTTTGCTGCCCCCACCCCTTCCACCTTGTCCCATTCTAACCCCCCCAAACCCGCCTCACTACCCCCCTCCCTCTTCATCTTTCTCTGTCTCTCTAGGGTCAGCTGTTGGGCCTTTGTTCCAGAGGCATTGTGGGGGATTATCCAGTGTGGCCGTTCATTCGCTCGGCTGTCCGGTAAATGGGGCCAATCGCGTGGCTCACAATCCTTCATACATATTTCATAGGGCTTTTTAACAACTTCTCAGCAGAGCCCAAAATTAAAGGACAGATGTACAAAGAGAGAGGGATGGATGGAGAGAGGCAGCGAAGTGGTGGCAAGGGAAGGATGTGGAGTTGCGTGCTCGCGTGTGTGTGTGTGTGTGTGTGTGTGTGAGAGGAGTGATGCCTGAAAAAAGGGTAACAAGGAATGAGAGTGAATCTATTGCTAAGCAGGCTAAATCTGAAAACATACCTTTTCTCTTTGACATTTTGTCCATTTTTCAAAAGTGGAGGAAAAAAGAAAACGTCATGCCTTTAATGTGGACTAGGAAAACGAGGAAGGGGTAAACTTTCGGGTCTTGCTCATGTTGAATTTTGGCTGACGAAGTCGTGTGGCACACAGCGGCAAGGCATTCAAAAAACAACCAATAAAAACCTCTCATGAAAATGGATGCTCTCGCCCTGTGTAACACAATATGAAAAGAGGAAGACGGAGTGGGAAAAGGGGTGGAAAGAATCAACAAACATGATAAAGCTGCAATACCCTGACATTTACATTGTGCTCGGTGTTAGGGGGCCTTCTAATCAAGGAGAAAGGCAGGGCGGAAGAAAAAGGAAAGTAGGGTTGATAGCACTAAGGCGGTAAATCAGTCTTTTTCAATGGCTGCCCCCTCTCCCCCACGACACTCTCTCCCCATTCTGTCCATCTCTCTCTCACTCGTGACAGGTTGCTTTGAGACAGAAGGATAAGCTCTTTTTCAGAGAGAGGGAATCGGATTTCCTGCTTTTTGATGAGATAATAAAATATGACGGAGGACAATAGGAGCCTGTGGACGGCTTGCTGGGAGCTATTCACTCCAGCAGCAGCCCTCATCTTAAGACTGCTTAGACAAACGTTTAAAAAGGTAGCCAAAGGCCCAAGCCCTCAAAATAAAGGCTACTGTTACACACTCTGCGTGCAAGCGTGTATGTGTGTGTGCGTGCGTGCACGGGCCTGTCTTTCGCATGTGTTTCGGTAAAGCCTGAGAAATCTCTTCTCTCTCGGTGACTCAGGGTTGGCTGTTTGTTTGACCAACGTGTTTCTCCCCTTTGCTTTTGGGAACTGTCAGGAGATGTATTGCACCTTCTATTTGCACAGTGTTAGCCAAACAAGACAAGACCCTGGAAGATAAGGCTCTATGTGTGTGTTTGTGTGTGTGTGAGTGTGTGTTCCAGCAAGCTTTTGCCTTGAAGGATGAAATGCAGGGACACAATACAAGCCCTTACTGCAAGCCAGGTTAATTCCTAACCCCAACTCAGTCTGGGAATACCAACACTTCCCATGCTTTTTGGTCATTGCGTTTGTGTTTGTGAGATGTGGAATTTATAGATTTTGTAGCGCACTCAATGTCACAGATGGGGGGGGAACGGACTCTGATATGCAAGAAATATTTTTGAGGTGCCAGTGTTTTAGTAATCACAAATTTGAACACAGTAAGCGGTTTGACAACAAGAGCTTAAACTGACATTTGAGTCAAGCCAGAGGTTTGCGAACCTCGAACATGTACTGGCCCATAGTCCTTCTGTGCCTCACATATCTGCTCCAATCAATAATCTACAAAGGCCTTGATAAGCCCTTGGTCCACACTGTCATTTTGGACAAACACAACCCATGTCCCCTCTCTTCCTACCCCTCACCACACTTGCCCCCCAGCCTCCCCTCTTTCCCTCCGATAAGACTGTGCCATGGCTGAAGAATCCAACCAATTGGGAAAAGAAAGGGTAAAGTCACAGAAGATCTGGGGTTAAATTGTTTAGTGCTGAAGTTTAGTCATTTTCGCAACATTTTCCAAAATACAATTTCATTCTTGACATCTCTCATTGGAGAGGTTTGCGCCAGCGTTTAGGAGACTGCTGGGACGGGAAACGGGCCTCAAAGCTGAGCAAACATCAGCCATCCTAGCTCCACTGATAGCCTTGAGAACAGGGAGCCTTGAGGGTCTGTCGTACATACATGTACGTGTGTGTATATCTTGCTGTCTGGTGTGCCTATGTGGACACGAGCATTAGCGTCACATGGACTTTTCTCAAGGTGCACCTCTGCTGGCGAGTCAAGGGCACGCTGGGGTCAAAGACAGTGATGAAGTCGCTCTCCTATCCTATCTACACTGGGAATTTTTCTCTCCTCTCCTCTTTCTGTCCCTTCAGTTTCTAGAATTTGTGAATTGTTTGAAAGCTACAATAGACAAAACATGGTGTGTACAAAGAATAGCTGCTAACAGCAGGGGAGCCCTGAAATCACAGTTTGTCCCATGTCTGGAGACTTAAAAATTCATCGACTCAGCTTGCATGGGTGAGAGAAGCCAATATGGGGCGGGGGGGTCACTGAGCGCTGTAACAGGGCCTCCTGAGGTCAGGAAGTCAGCTCAGCTTTAAGAGACTGAGAACGCAGGAGGCAGAAGGGAAAGAAAGGAGCAAGGGAGTCTGGAAGATAGGAACAGGACATCTGGAGAGGAGGAGAAGAGGGGGAGGGAGGGAGAGGAAGAATAGAAGGGTAGGAGGAAGGAGGGTGTTGGGTGTGTGGGTGGGCAAACAATAAAGGATGGAGAGCAAGGTGCAGCGAAGGAGGGAGGATAGAAGATGGATGGATGGATAGGAGTAGATGGAATGGAAGGGCAAGTGAAGGAGCAAGATGGCAGGAGACGAAAGAAAAATAATAAACTGCAGATTGGATTGAAGGAGGGAGCGTCTGGCATCAGTTGGGGGAAGCGCGGGTTTGTGTGTGTGTGTGCGCGCGTGCGCGCGCGCGCGCGCGTGTGTGTGTGTGTGTGTGTGTGTGTGTGTGTGTAAGATATTGGGGGGTTGCTTTGACACATCTGCAGCTCTGATGCACGCCCTGGTCATTTTGGCATGCGTCCCTTTGCCATGCTTCATTAGTCTCTCTCACACACACACACACACACACACACACACACACACACACACACACACACACACACACACACACACACACACACACACACACGTAAACACACACACGTAAACACACAGGGAGACCAAAATGGTCCAGAAATAATGACATAATCAGCAGCTGTGCCACAGAGCAGGCTGCCCCTCACAAGGTGATCAGGGACAGAAGGAGGAGCGAAAGAAGGAGGGAGCAGAGGGGAGAAGAAGAGAGGAAGAGGAGGATGAGGTGGGTGTGTGCTGTTGGAAAAAGCAAGCTAGCACAACAAAACGGTGTGTGTGTGTGTGTGTGTGTGTGTGTGTGTGTGTGTGTGTGTGTGTGTGTGTGTGTGTGAGCGAGCAGGTGAAAAAGGAGCAAAGGGATCATGTAGTTCTTTAAGTGATTCCATGCTACCCTGTTGCCCCAGGCTCTACACAGCTCTGGTCATTTAATCAGAACACAGAATAAATCTGTAAATCACATATATGCACACACACATACATGCAAACACACACGCACACCGCCTTCACAGTGAAGAAAAGACCTGTCAGGGTGTGTCAAACGGGGGTCCTTAATAGCCCCAAGCTATTCAGCGAGAAGCAGATGATCACACGCTCTATTCTTTTCTTTCTCTAAGTCTTCTGTGTAAGAAAAAAAATAAAAAAGTCATGAGACAAGTTTGAAGTGACGCTCACGGCTCAGTGAAGATCTGGGCTGATATCTGAAGGTTTGTTAGAATAAGATCCATTTTGTAGATACACTTACTCCTGCCAGCAGAGACCACCAGGGAACAGTAATCTTGATGCAAGTCTCACTTTGAACAATTAGCACCAGAGCAACAAATGTCTTCACTTCTTTTTTCGGTGGTATCTCGCCAGCTTGTTATAAGGAGTATTGAAAGTAGACTCAAAGGGAAGAATTGGCAGACACATTATCCAAAAGATAAGTAAAGGTGTTGCTTTTTGGGGAGATGCTGTGTGTCCACCTCCATTTCAGACATGGCAGGAGATGTCCCAGAGTGTAATATCCACAATTCTAGGATGGCAAAACTTTGGAAAACGGACCTTTCAAGCCTATTATCATCACCAAGTTATGACATCTCACAGTCTTATTTATCTCAGCCTGAATCTACAACGGTCTATCTGTGACTCAGTTCATGTTTATTACAACAATAAATATGATTGCACAACACAAGACATTTCCCGCCCTCGGGTCGGCATCGTTGCCTTAACTCGAAGGCTTTTCATCATCTCTGTGAAAAGCAAAAGGCAAACATATTCATGAATATGTTTGCACAAGACGAGTGGATTATTTTACGTATTGCCGCTGCGCGTGACGCATGGCTCTGCAGATGTAAATGTGCAGGAGGAGAGGTGAGATTTTAATAGGCAGGAAAGAAAACCAAAGTACATACCGTGTAGACATGATGGGGGAGAGAGGAGGGCGATGGGAGGTGTATGTGCATGTGTGCTGTTGACATAAACCCACTGGCAAATTGTACTGGTTGTATTTTTGGCAGGTCTGAACCTAAATCTATACCGCCAGCTTCTCATCTCTCGTGCTCCATCCTCTACCTCCTTTTGTCTTCAATCGCTTTTCAAAGAGAACCCTAGAGCCGTTTGAGTACAAACGCTACACCTGTGTGAAAGTGTGTTTTTAGGTACTTATGTATGCTCATACTTGTTTGCGTCACTGTGCATCCAGTGCAGTGTCTCTGACCTTTTCACCTCAAATTCCCTGAGGTCAAACCCGGTCAATGCCACCCCATCCCACCCCCACAGACACGCACAAACACACCGTAGCGTATGTGGTGAAGGAATAGGGGGGAAAAAAGGGGGCCAGGAATGAAGGCGTGCAAGACAGGGAGGGGATAAGCAGCAGTGGCGGCAGGAGGAGGAGAAAACAGACATTAGCCTCTCTGGGTGGAGAACAAATGGAGCCCCGAGAGGGACGAGAAGAGGAGGAACGAGGGAGAGAGGGGGGAAGGAGAGGTGAAGCACACAATGCTATGGGGCACGGCGGTTGGACAGACAGCATCTGCTCTCGGCTCTCTGTGGCTCTGGTAATGGATGGAGAGTTGGAGAGACACTGAGAGCACGGGAAGGAGGGAGACACTGGGAGGAGAAGTTAGCGATAGGAAGAAGAGGCCGGAATAAGGAGAAATGCATAGGACTTAAGAACGTTTCTGTCCCTTTGCTTGAAGAAACAAATAAAGCGCAAAATCTCCACGGCAGGATGTTATCAATTCAAATAGAGAGATGACAGACGGACAAAAGGGGAAGAGAGAGAAAAAGAGTGAAACGTCTATGCAATAGAAAAAAGAGCAGCTGATAAGGGAGGACACATGATACCCGGGTGTGTGTATGCAGACGAGAGCTTCTCACCGCCTTTGCTGGTACCTCCCTCTCACATAGAGATCACAGGGACTTCCTCTTTAAGCGCCCAGGTGTGTGTATGTGTGTGTGTCCTCTGTGGGAGGAGTGGTCACTGACAGAGAAAACTTGGCCTAGGCTGCCTTATGGAAATCTGAGAGTTTCCCAGAGCCATCATAAACCTGCCTCTTTATGAGACCCTCAAACTCTCTCTCTCCCCCCGCTGTCTCTAACCCATTACCAGGTCACACACATTCCTGTCTTATGAAAGATGATGTGTGTTGTCATTGGAAGTTCAAAGACAGGCATAGGGGCTGCAGAGTAAAAAGAAAAAGGACACTAAGTGAGAATTTTCACTTGAGTCCTCACATGAAAGCGCTGCTCGCTCAAAGTCAAGGCTTTGGGAGGCCGGGTGTGTTTCGGAAGACTTTGATGGCAATGGACAGAGCGAATGAGAAGCGGAGAAGAAAGAGAAGAAGAGAGGGGATCAGGAGGGGGGTTTGAGAAAAGAGGAAAGTAGAGCCGGGGTCTAGATAATTAACGGCAAGCTCTTTAATTACTGCTGGTGTTCATTGTGCCAGAAGGAATGTGACAATTATGCCATTAAAACTTCCTAATAGAGGGGGAAAAAGCGGGGGGGGGGGGATAACGGAAGACATGCAAAAAAGAAGGATGAAAGAATGAAAGGAGGGAGGGAACAGAAGGAAGAGAGAACGACGAGAGGGAATGAGGGAGGAGGGATATGAAAGGAAAAGGGGAAACAATTGCGACAAAAGAGAAGCTGGGAGGGAGATGGGGAGCGTTTTAGGCCAGCACAGTGACAGAGCAGATTAGCATCAAACAAGAAAGGCCACAGACGTGTGTGTGTGTGTGTGTTAATGTGTGTTTCAGTGTGCGATCACTGAAACAGAGGACATATTCATTCCAAAGACGCCACCAAGGTGGATGGAACTTTGATGATGCAGAATCTGGCAAAGGGAAAACTCTGTGTGTGTGTGTGTGTGTGTGTGTGTGTGTGTGTGTGTGTGTGTGTGTGTGTGTGTGTGTGTGTGTGTGCGCTTGCTGAATCTGCGTAGGCTCCTGTTTCAAGTGGTGGTGCAGGCAGGTAGGGGAGGAAGAGGAGGAGGAGGTGGAGGAGAAAGGGGAGAGATCCACAGAAAAGGGCCTTGGGGGCATCCTGATACACATCCAGTACATTTCCATCTCCACATTACCTCTATGACTCACACACACACTCACACTTACACTCATACACACACACATAAGACGGGAAAAAAAAACATAACAAACGTGTCTGCGCACATATGTAATACACACAAACACATCATTCCCACACAAACATCAAAAAGCAAAAAACACACAACCCACGCACCCGCACTCACACACACACACACACACACACACACACACACATTAATAACACCCACACATGCGCACCGAAAGCCACACACTAACACTTTTGCACGCAGAGTCTTCGTGCTCACCAAGGCGGTTGGTTTGTCAGGGGGGTTAGAATTTGCATGGCTGGGCAAATTTTCCTTGTGCTAAACTCTAATCAGCTCCTGTATCTCTCAGACACCTGCCCAGCAAAAAAAAAAAAAAAAAAAAACCCTTTTTTTCAC
>VURO01004425.1:7413-26188 GCA_015108175.1 Pelvicachromis taeniatus | reverse complement strand
GAACCGCAGTGAGACAAGCAACAAGACGGGGAGCAAGACCGTGATGGGTTCACATGAAAAGGAGACACAGAAACAACCAGAGATATGTGAGAAAGAACGAACAGCCGGGGGGGGGGGGGGGGGGGGGGGGGGGGGGGGGGGGGGGGGGGGGGGGGGTATTAAACTGTAAACTGCATTATTATCGGGTCTTTGATGGACAAATGGTGAATGGATTGGTTCTTATATAGCACTTTTCTACTTTGCACAAATTTGCACAACTTGGCTCATTCACCCATTCACACAAGCACTTCTTTCTATGCTCTTTCTATGCAAGTATGAATGTGTGTTAATGTTAGATAGAAAGCTATCTAACATTAACACACATGCATACTATGATGGATGCATCAGAGATCAACTTGGGGTTAGTATCTTGCCCAAGGATATTTGGCATGCAGAAAGCAGACGCGGATTGAACCACCAACCTTCTTTCATATTTAATTTGCTACACAGAAACTCAAGCAACCTGACAAAACAAACTGAGCCCAGCATTAAGTCAGTCGGGACATATCCATGTAAAAACTATGGCTGATTGAGGATGGAACACCCGGCACGGCTGATGGTCTACTACAGTTCAAACAAACAAGTAAAACCTGGATTTGAACATGGATCGGGAAGCCATTGTGGCAGATGTTTCCACTTTTAAAGTCTTCAAATGATGGAGGGGCTCATCTGAAGCATTTGTTTCTTCATTTGTGGAAACAAATGACTAAATGCAGTGGCAGTTTTCCTTCAAACCGTCTGGTAGAGAAAGAAGGTCATGGCCATACCTGGTCCCATCTAAGACGCCAGCTCCTCCCACCAGCACCAAATCAAGGCCACTATTACAATCATTCCTATGAAGGGGATGGAGAGAACAGGGAGCTCAGACTGGCGAGTGCAGTTCTGGGAAGAAGACAGAAGGTAGGAGTGCGAGGAGTATGGAGAGAGGAGAAAATGAAATAATCAGAATAATAGTCAGAGGGCGTGAGGGCGAGCGGCAAGCAGGGAGCAAACCAAAACGAGTGATCTGATGTGATATGACTGATAGGCAGGCAGGTCGATCATCAAAACTCATCAAATTTTAAGAGAATTTTCCGGTTTCTTGTGTCAAATTTATATGAAACAGAAGATACGGCAATCAGACAAAAAAAATGGAAATGAAGTGAGGAAACCGAAAAATTAAAGACAAGATGGTGAGGTTTTTTTTGTGTGTTTTATTTAAGGTATTTAATATTAAAACATCAGCATCTTGTCATTTCAAGACTTTTGGAGATCAAATCTGGAGCATCAGCAGCCCTGCAGGGGGTATTGGGTTTAACTACCAGGTCAGCTTTGGCTGTAGAGGGTCGTTTTAAAAGCTTACGCATTTTCTAACAAGTGACTAGTTTGTTAGCCTAGCATTAGCATTCTCATGAGTTAATTTACCCTTCAAAATGGGTCACTCTGTGAAAATATCCAAAATTCCTTCTAAAATGTTTATATTTTGCAAAATTATATTTTCTGGAAGCCTGTGAAAAAAAATTCCCATGTAATTTTTTCCAAGAAAAGGAGGTACTAATGTTAATATTAAAGGCTGCTACTATTGAAACAATGACACCCCTGCAGTGCTGCACGGTCGATAAGAAATTGAGTGAATAATCTGATGAAGAGGAGTGGATTGGGGACCAGGTCACTGTTTACAAAGTCAAGTCCAAAGAAAAGAAAGGCAAGTGCCACAACAAGTTCTGAGTCAAACCTCAATACTAGTGAGTGCGAATGCTCAAGTCAGGAAAGTTCCTCAGTAAGTCTTAGTAAACCCAACTCTGTAGTTTTTAATTTAACAGCTTACAGTTCAAATTACAAGTATGAGTGTTGAAAGCGTGGCGGCGGTACAGATAGGGGAGAATTTATATTCAAGGTCTTGAATAATAAGGTCCCATCTTATCTTAATGACCTTATAGTACCATATCACCCCATTAGAGCACTTTGCTCTCTGGCTGCAGGCTTACTTGTGGTTCAAAGAGTAAGCAGAATGGGAGGCAGAGCCCACATCTTTCAGGCCCCTCTTTTGTTGAACCAACTCCCAGTTTGGATTCAGGAGACAGACTCAAACCAGTCAACCTGGATGGCTTGCCCCTCCCTGATCCTGGTTATGCTGGAGGTTTCTTCCCATTAGAAGAGAAGAAACTGTCACCAAATGCTGATTGTTAGAGTTTCCATTCTCTTTAATCTGTATGCCATTATGTAAAATCAAAATCAGTTGCATTTCACATCCTACCTAGTGAAATCTCAAGTCAATTTGAGTTATAAGGTGTTGAAAACTGACAATACTGAGTCACCTAACTGGGGAATGTTCAAGTTTTGGAGTCTCAGGGAAGAATGGATTAAAGGGTATGTCAGTGAAGAGTCCCCAACTTTGAGGTCGTTGATCAGGTTACAGGTCTGTATGTTTGCACTGGTCTGTCTTTCAGGAGATGTTCCATATCTTATGAACTGCAAATGTCAGTGTTCTTTTGTTTTTGTATCAAGTTTATTTTCAAGGGCTGTGCGATAGAGGCGAAAGACCAGACAAAAGACAACGTGCCTTGAAGCGACAGACATTTAGAAGCTCACAGGAAAACTGTCAGAAACCGGCCACACTAGCAGAGCTGAAAGCAAAATAATCCAGAGAGTGTTTGGGCTCAGCTGTTACCAGCCAACATGCACACAGTACAGACAGAGAGGCGTCATATGGCGGAGCACGGACCAGATTTTGTTTTTCTCTAAACACTTAACTCAAAATGTTCTGCTATGTTCACCTAAACCTCACCTCTTCCTCTCCAGAGGGAGGAAATTTTAAACTTAATCTCTGTCAGGTGTGGTTGCCTGAGACCAAATAATCTATCAGTATTGAAACATTTTTACTTTATTGTGTAACATACCCAACTTCACTAAGCACCTGAGGCTTTTACCTTTGACCCCTCACCTGTGACTTCCTGCCCACTAGTTTCTGCAGCTCTGCCTTGCAGCGCTGCAGCTCCAGTTCGAGTGCCGCTCGCTCCCGCTGGCTGCAGTCATACAGCTGCTGAAGCTCGGCCAGCTCGCCCTTCAAACCTTCACACTGAAGGAAGAACAGAAAAAACACAACAACAAATCAATAGCAGATTATTTATATAAGAGACAAAAACACTATGGACAGACCAGGCCCTCTTTGGTCTATAAACCTAAAGACTATTGGAACATGTTGATCACAAAAGCAATACTTCCATAACGGCAACCATTTCCCACAATTTCGTTATACATGTACAATGACAGTAACGCTGCTACAGATCTCTGTTAAAGGTAAACTCAAAAGCTTTGCAATTTAGGATGTCAGCGGTCTTTGGATTAGACTGTCCAAATATGATGTCCGTCTGTAGTAAACATCCAGATGTTTTGGCTCATAAACAGCAGTCACCTCTCACCTCTCTCTGGACTTTCTGTGCTGTCTCCTCAGCTTGTCTCAGTTTGATCTTCAGGATGCTGATCTCCTCCTGTATATCAGATGAGTCCTTCTGTTCAGGTCTGGACTGGAACACCGTGATGTAAGAGTCCGCCTTCACCTGGTTGTCCTTTTCATGTTCAGTACTGCCCTGCATTCTGACTGCTAGG
Organism: Pelvicachromis taeniatus; assembly: GCA_015108175.1. Classification (NCBI taxonomy): domain Eukaryota; kingdom Metazoa; phylum Chordata; class Actinopteri; order Cichliformes; family Cichlidae; genus Pelvicachromis; species Pelvicachromis taeniatus. The sequence goes on along the minus strand of VURO01004425.1, from coordinate 22,561 downwards.
TACACGTCATCACACCTGTTTGCCATCAGACACAAGATAAGTTGGAACAGTAGCTTCAGGAGACAGAGTGAGATAGATAGGAATTATCCCTATAGATAGATAATCCCTTATCTATCTATCTATCTATCTATCTATCTATATATACGCCTATATATATATATATATATATATATAGGTGTCCGAGGCGTCCGTATCCAGTAAGGGTCCCCCAAGGCCCCCCATGCTGAGCGAGCCTACCACAGTTATGAGCCAGTAGCCCACTTCTCACCCTGGCGAGAGTGGGCTACTGGAACAAGAAGGCATCGGTGGGCAAGAGATGCAAATAGGGCGCTGTTGGAATGCAAGTAACCCCAGCGGAAAGGGTTACATGAATAGGATGAGGGACCTATGGAATCTTCGATACCCAACATTCACATTGACGGTGAAATGACTAGTAGCTCAGTGTTCCAACATTCGGAAGAAGGGACTACTCTCACAGCTAGAGATTGACGAGGTACAACAAACTGTATGCTACAGCAAGGGGGAGCCAGGACAACAGGACTCTACGTAGCCGCTTAACAAGACTACGGGAAGTACCCTCAGAAGATCTACTAGATGATGTGAATGCAGCACTACAGACAATACCTACCACCACTGATCCACACTATGGCAGCAGTGATCAGTGAGATGCTTGGCTACAAGTTGAACAGCCAATACCCTCCATGGACAAGGAGACTAGAGGTTAAGATCAAAGTAGCATGGAGGGAAGTTAGCCAACTAACAGAACTGCAGAAAGGTGCGATGAAGAAGGTGCCTAAGAAGTACAGCAAGCTGCCTACACCAGAGGCCTTGGAAACTGCCAAGCAAAGACTCACAGCCCTGGCCAGCCGCTTGAAGAGATACACCAGAGCAATAGAAGGCAGGAGAATAAACCAGCTGTTCTCCACGGAACCAGCCAAGGTGTACTCTCAGTGGCAGGGGAACAGTATGAGAACTGCCACTGGAGACTGAGGAATACTGGAAGAGCATATGGGAGAAGGACGCAACCCATAATGGCAATGCTCAGTGGCTGGTGGATCTGAGGGCAGACCACAGCAACCTCCCTGAACAGGGACCAGTAACCATCACAGTGGCAGACATCAAGGAGATGTCACTTGGTTATGGCGTTCCATGTATGACCTGCCTGTTAGCATCTTGCACCCTGCTGTTATGTGCTGGATTGTCTCAGGGGCATCTTTACACAGCCTGCACCTGGGGTCTTGCCTGGTGTGGTAGATCCCAGCCTCTATGGATCTTGTACTTAGGGCTTGTTCCTGTGCTGCCATGATTAGTGCCTCTGTGCTGTCTTTCAGTCCAGCTTTGTCCAGCCATTGGTAGGATTTCTGGATGTCAGCCACTTCCTCCATCTGCCGGTGGTACATACCGTGCAGGGGCTTATCCTTCCATGATGGTTCCTTCTCTTCCTCCTCTTCCTCGGTTTTCTGCTGTCTGAGGTGTTCACTAAGCACTCGGTCAGTTGATGTTCTTAGCATACAGCCTCAGGGTGCTGGACTTGGGGTGAAACCCTCCATGCATGGTCAGGAGCTTCCAGGTCTTGATGTCCGTAGCTTCGATCTCCTGCTTTGGCTAGCTTATTATCTCAGCAGGGAACCTGATCAATTTAGCTGACTCCTTAGGACTTGCCAGGTTAACAACCTTATTAGGAAATGATCAGACAAGCTCTGAACACAAGATCCATAGAGGCTGGGGTCAACCACACAAGAAAAGCCTCTGGTAGAAAACCCAAGCTTGAAGAATTTTCTCAAATTTTAAGAGGCAGAGTGTCAGATTCAGACTCAGATCACTCACGTGTCTCGTTGCTGCTGCAGTTCCTCCACCTTGTTGTTCAGCTGTTTGTTGTCACTAGTCAGATTCTGACGTTCATCTGTCAGAGAGTTGAACTCGTCCTGCAGCTGAGTCACCTCACCTGTATCTATAGACAAAGATTAATATAACTATTGATTAACTGACTAATAATTGTCTTCATGGGCATAACCAATATATGTATATGTATATGTACACACACACACACACACACACACACACACACACACACACACACACACACACACACACACACACACACACACAGAGAAAGAGTGAGAAATCACATCACTCCTCTTAGGCATGTGCCTCGGGAGTATATCCCTCCAACCTAAGAGGAAACATGAGGAGTTTGCTTCAGGTACGCTGTGCAAAACTTGACATTGGTTCAGCAATGGTCGCTCATTCCTCTACCCTTTCCACCTATTGTCCCTACCCATGTTAAAACAAACAGTCAAACAATTGACCAACGTCTCCAACATGTGTTGCCATGGATACATCTAAAATTAACGGTACTTTTTAAAATGCATGTGTGTGTGCTCACCAGATGCAGATTCCTGAAGGGGCTGCAGTTTCATATATCTGTGCACTTTCCCGACAGTGCGCTAAAGGTCAAACGCTTCCTCGTATTTTGTCACAGCTGCAGCTGCATGGCATGCTCCGACATAAACCACTGGGTCGTGCATGTTTGCACGTCTGTGTGTGGAGGAATGAGTGCGTTTCACACCAATAACAAAGGTAAGAGTAAAAATAGCCTCCACGGCAGCCACTGCTTGAGAGAATGACGAATGCGTAAAAGCAGGGGAAACTGTTTTTTTTAATGTCTTGCTGCATTTTGTATAAGTTCATACTCAAATTTTAAAAAGCAAAACATACAGGTATAAAACTATTCTATTATACCTGTATGCAAAAAATACACTGCACCCAAAATATTTCGCAGCTCAGCGGGCACTGCTTCTCATGACACTCATCTTCTATCAAATGGATGTCAGTGTAAGTTGTTTCTATCACATTTAACCTGAGACTGAATTTTGTGTAATTTCTATACAAAACATAACACAAGTATAAAAAAAAAGTGTTTTGAACCACAATCCATCATACCTTCAGACTTATCAATGACAACGCACAGACGTCCGAGCTCCATATCTCGGTTGTTAAGCTTAACGTGGGAATGTCTTACCAACATTCACAGATGAACTTACACACTTGTTTCACTTCTCTGGGATAGCCTACTTGGAGATGAAATGCTGGTTTTGCAGCACGTAGCAAAGCTCCAAATGCTTTCAGTGTGCAGAAACTCCAGACTGCTGACAGGTCTCGCACACCACAGCCGCTCTATCACGTGACGCATGCTGCTCCAATGTGCCAAGGTCATGAGCTGGGTTACGCCATGTCGCAAGTTTTGTGAGGTGCTTTTGTGATATTTAAAGGATCTAGTTAAATTTTTTATTTCTCCCTGACATCCGATCCAGTAATTTAGGTCAGGATTGGACTGATGCTGTATATCAAATCAGTTCATCTCTAGAATTTACATGACCATGTAATTATGATTGGTAATGATTGGACAAAATGCTACCATTAGATAAGGTTCAGAAATGTATTACTTTAGCAGAATGTTTTTGATCAAGTTCAAAAGTTGAGTCGCACTCAAAAAACCGACACGACTGGCCTTTCTGACCTGAAATGAGTGAAGTGACTGTGAGTGCGAATGGTTGTCTGTCTATATGTGTTAGCCCTGCGACAGACTGGCGACCTGTCCAGGGTGTACCCTGCCTCTCGCCCCAAGACAGCTGGGATAGGCTCCAGCACCCCCCGCGACCCTGAAAAGGATTAGTGCCTGCAAATGGATGTTGTTTTAGCCAAAATATCAACCCTAAACCATATTGTTTCTCATAGCTGCTTTGAAATCATTGCCAATAGGTCTGAGTTCCTAGAAGGAATCTGAATCTGCAACGCGCCCTCAACCCAGATTTTCCACTCACAAATTCAGAGCAGCCTCAGCAAACACAGAGTTAACGATCCAAGATGGTGGGAGTGAACGTAAAAAGTAGCAAGACTGTAAACATGTTTCATATGTACTGCAACTGTTGTGTATTTCTGACTCACTAATAACCCATACCCAAAGCACAGGCCAGGCTTTATTTATGAAAGTGCTGCAGTGTTGTTTTCAGGTTCAAAATATGAACAAGTGTTATGCCAATTTGCTAGTGAGAGTGGCTCTACCTTGCTAAGGTGGAAAACAAATCCTGTTTTTCCACACTTCTTTGGGAATGCACTAACACATGATTGAAGTCACGCCTGATTTCCGAGGTTCCTGAAACATGGCGCAAAAGCCATTAACATCATTTATAGGATTTACAAACCACAGCACATCCGAAGAAAAGCACAATCCTGACGCCTCCGCACTGATGCAGCAGTAACTAGATTTCTTTCAACTGAAATGTCATTTATTTAATTAGACCTTGGTTATTATAGAAATGCTACATTGAATTATATTTACTTTGGAAAAAATCTTTTTCTTCTATTTTCACTTTTTTGTTGGCATCCGTGAATAAATGTGAAATATCCACTTCTCCAATTTTTTTTTGTTCACTACTTCCACTGTTGTGTAGTCATATTTTTCCATGGGAATTATGTATATATATTTATGCATTTTTACTGATTATAGGTGTTCATCTGACGTTTATGAAGAACTGACTAGCATGAGGGGTGGTTCTCTCATCAGCAGTGAAAGCTGACAACTCATCCATTTTCCTTATCTGGGCTGAGATGATAGTAGACTAAGGTGCCTTGGACATCCTTCCCCCAAATTCTCCAGCACTTCCTGGGAAATTGTGAGGAGTTCCTAGGGCAAGAAGGATATCTAATCCCAACATTTTTTTAGGTCAGGCCTGGGATCTCTAAGTGATAAAATCACCATCTTCCTTTCCTCGCCCCCAACTGATGGTGGCAGATGGTTGCCCCTTCCTGACCCTGATTCTGCTGGAGGTTTTTCCCTGTTAAAAGGGAGATTTTCCTCCCCACTGTCACCAAGTGCTTGCTCATAGAGAGTCATCTGATTGTTGGAGGGTTTTTTTGTACGATTGTGCAGTCTATAATCTTAAACTATAAAAACGCCTTGAGGCGGTTGTTGTGGTGATATATATAAAATTGAACTGAACTGAAATCAGCAATGGTTAACGCCGAACCAGTAGGGCAGGATATATCCCTACTTGCAATGAAACAGAAGTTACCAAGATGATATGAGATTATTGGTCAGACACACTGTTGTGCAGATCTTTTGGCTTTATTATTAGGTTGATAAAGAATGAAGATAAAAACAACCAGAAAAAAACACAACAAAATTTATACTCAGATACAGACATTGCTCACAACCATGCGGAAGAGTGGAATACGCACCCCGTCTTTGTGTGTGCAACCTCTGAGAGTGCCTGCACTGACTTTCACTAACGGCTCGCACAGACTCAGGTGACATCATACCCTCCTGCCACATCCACACGAGCCCGGTGCCACTCTGCTTTTGCCCCCTCCTTTAGAGCGACCCTCTCTATGAGGGCTTTCATGTCTACTAGGCCATGTCATGGGTTTAAGTATGAGTTCATTTCCCAGGCTGGAGTCCAGGGGATGTTTAATTTGGCCCCAGGCGCTAATCATTTCACTGAAGTGGAGGTGATGGCGATGTGTTTATATATATTGACGGACTCTAAATGCACATACATTTGCCAAAGTAGCTAGCATGCATCTGATTATAAAGGTTTTCACACTTTTTAAAGACCAGTGAGGAAGTTGTTATTAGTTCCGTGTGCTTTTTGTGCAAAACGAGGACAAATGCGGATCGTCTTTCCTGAAGTTAGCGCAGCTAGTACAGGGCACGCGTGTAATTAAAGACTTAAGCACTTGCGTAATATGCATGTGGTGCAAATGTGTGAATGGCAGGAGTACAAAAGTTGTTGTTTTGTGCCTCGCAAACGCACGTGAGCAGAAGTCTAAAGCATAACAAGACTCAACAAAACACTGAATGTTCCTAGCCCAACTCTGACATTTATGCTAACCTTAACCTAACCGCAGTGAACATTATTACAAAACCAATATTGTCATTTAATATGATTTAGATTCAGACAGATTTACGGTCCCACAATACACACACACACACACACACACAAACATATCAAGGATATACTTAAAATTTACTCCCAGTTTCCCACCCCTTCCTTTTTCTCCTGTGTGTTATTTCATTGAAAAGGTTGTGATAAGTGAAATCTCACTATAAATGTGAACCTTGCCCTCATGACTCAACTTTACACAGAAACACAGCATTGAGTCATGCAGCAATGCCACCAAACAGAGATGACATCATCTCAGAATGAGGGTTCAAAGGGGAGGGAGGGGTCATCTGCAAGGGGTGTGACTATTGTTTCATCGTTTAGTGTGTGTGTGTGTGTGTGTGTGTGTGTGTGTGTGTGTGTGTGTGTGTGTGTGTGTGTGTGTGTGTGTGTGGGAGGTGTACCTGTGCATGTGCATCTGGTTGTGTGTGGGCGCATGCCTTCACATCTTAACCCCCACATGTGCGAGAACACGCGAGTGTGATTCTGGATGACGCTGAGGAAGAATCAGACTATGACTCACCACCCGTCTGTAAGAGGTGACTCTCCAGGTCTGTGTCAGCTTTTTCCCGCCAAAATTCCCCCCCCATTGTTTGTTCATTCTCCACCCCCACCGGTGTACTGCACTCCTCCTCCTCCTCCTACAACCTTCCACCTTCTTTTCTCTTCTTGGGCTTCATTCTATCTCTCCTGATCTTTGACCTCATGCTCCCATTGACCCAAGAGCCTAGTAACTCAGAGTGTGCCTCTGGACAGAAAAAGAGCTTGCATAAGTGTGTGCAAATGCATTATGAACAAATGATTTTGCAGGGGTCCGTTTGTTAATATAAAGTTCTGTGCGCAAGTATTGCATGGTTACATGGTTACTTTGGCTGCTGAATAGACGTAAATGGCAGGTGTGAGGACATCTATAGCACATGAGCTATCGAACTGAGCTAGGTTAAAGAGAAGGAAATAACAAGAATGGGAAACAGAAAGACTCAGTCTCTGTTCACTACAGAGATACTTGGCAACAAAAGCAACAGAGAGTCAAATTTCCCAGTCAGGAGCCATAATTCCCATTGATATAAATTTCATTTATGCAGCAAAAGTCCATCAGTTGAAAATGTAAAAATGAGCTGCTGGATGTTGTGCTGTATATTAAAGGAGAGGCAAGAATTTACCTGATTTGTGTAACGTCATGTTATTTGGGTTAGCATGGAATAGCATGGTTTTAGTGGAACAGTATTGGTTCTGCCTTTTTAACTTGTACTGAAAGTGTTGATATCAAGCCCTTAAATACAGGGTCAGTACTGCTGATATCAATACCAATACTTTTAGCCTATAAAGCCTTATAAAGCTTATGTAGGGGAGAGCAGTGTGTCACGATTTATCGTCATTAATTGCAAATTTGGAACTAGTATTAATAACCACTAAATCATTGTGATTTTTACTTTTGTCAATAATGAGTACATTCACGATTGTCATTAATTTAGAAGCTTTTTTTTTTTGGACACCTGCCTGTCTCTAAAGCACTTGGGTTTAACTTTTGTTGTTTAAATGTGTTGTATTAAATAATAAAGCTGAAAACAGACAAGCACAATTTTAAGACTTGAAAGTAAAACGTCTGCTGCTGTTACTGGAGATCAGGGCTTGTTTCTTCCCGATATCAGAGTCATCTTTACTTGGCCAAGTTTGTGCACACAAGCAAGAAATTGGACACCAGTTAACTTTGCTCTCTTCACACAAAAAGAAACATTTTAAAAATAGGCAGAACATACAAACTAAGAAAAAAGAACAAGTTACGGAAAGTCTTAAGAAACTATACAATTATAAGTGGAAAACTATTAGATACAAAAGCATTACACTATTACATAATATTGTCACTGTAGCATATTATTAATAATAAAAGATTATATATAAGAATAAGGAGTACGAAAAATGAAAAGAGGTAGTACAAAATGGAGACAGCAGAAGAGATAAGATGTAAAGTCAGTCACTGACAGTGTAAACAAACTTATCAGATGAGTTTATGGTTAAGTTATGCCATGTCACTTTGCTTCATTTTGCAATTTCAACTCCACTGAATCACGCATTGTCGTAAGAAGTTGTAAGTTAACCAGGGTTATCAGTAATGTTATGTAAATGACCTCATTGCCATGAGGGGAAAAATAGACAAATAGCCATCTTTAGGGTTCTGCAGTTTTACGAGGACTTGAAAAATGCATGTGCACATACTTTTAACAACATGAATTTCTTTTTTTTTCAGAGACACTTACTGACTCATACAAAGTCAATGCTTTTGGCAACGCATCCACACAAGAGAGTGGCGCCCCTCAGAGCAAACATATAATTGTCAAAGCCTCTCGCTCCTCGACACTTACTCTTTGCTTGTTTGAAACTCCACTGAATAATCTTGACCTCCTGGGTTCAGGAAAGACGCACAAGAGCCAGTCATATGATGTCATCAGGGTCAAAGGGCAGGATTGTGTTGCCTACACAGCCAGAGTAGCTGGGGCCTTCGAACAAGCCCTGGCTTTATTCATCCTGACCTACTGGAACAGTTACAGGATCCTACAGACACAAAGAAGTTGAAGCCAGAAACACAAAATGAATAATTTTCTACTCACTTTAAACAATAAATATGTCTGTGTCCAAGGCTTTTTTTCCACTGCAAAGAAATTTTTTTATGTATTTTTTTTTGCTTTTGTGGGGGTTTTTTGTTGTTGTCTTTTTTATCTAACATTACTTGGTGATGCTTCTGGAAGAAGACATTCACGTAAAATAACAAAATAACATATTGGAGGAAAAAAATCTAAAGAACTGTCAGAGCTGTAAGAGAGACACATAAGAGGTAAGAGATATGGGAGGAGATGGGTGTGGCCCACCTCTCTCTTCACACAAAGTCCTATTGTCCCCTGAGCCGTGCACATGTCAACAATGGGTTTGAGTGGCAGACGGCTACCAAAACCTGAGGATCGGCAATGGCGTCTTTGTTTCCCCGGCTCATATTGTGGCGGACAAAGAGTGCTCTGCAACTGGCAGAGTTGGGGGAGGCTACTTTGTAAGTGTAGTTTTACATCAGCCACTTCACACTGGAAGAATTGGTCAGCAGGGGAAATAAAACAGAAAAACCAAACTAATATTTAAAATTTTAGTCACATTGAGAAATGCATATTTTGGACATTTACACCAAGATAGGTTTTCAATGGGCTATGTGTGTGTCTGTGTGGGTATACACACCTTATGTGGGCAAATGCTGGTTATCACTAGCATTAAATTATTGCTTGTAGTACTTACCGTATATCTGCTAGTAGTGGCCTGTCTTTTATTGACGCCCGTTTCTAATAAATGCTGGGTTTGAAAACGTCACGACAAATAGACGCTGGTCTTCAATAGTAGCCGGTCTCCTATAAGTGCCGGTCTGTAGTAAACGGTGATCTCCAATGACCCACCGCCTTTTCCGTATGCTACTACTCTTTTTGTACCATTTGGGCTACCGCCCTCCTGCAGTAACTCATACGGCAAATACCTTTTCGTGTCAAAAATGCTTTGTTAATCAGATGCTATCGAGGCAGGAAGAAAGTCAAAAGATCCACTCCATCTGAGAAAGGAATAAGAGCCGGTCTCCAACAACCGCCGGTCTCTTTTAAACGACGGGCCGGCCGAATAATTTTTGAATAAACGCGGGGCTACTATTGGAAGATATACGGTAAGTTATCTATTATCTATTACTAAAGCAAAAACTCGATTTAACATCTAAAAAAATAATAATCTTAATGTAAAATCCTGACTCATACATATCCTTTAAATGAACTCAGCTGATGCTGATAGAGAGACAAGCTAATGAATGTTAAATTTGTTCGAACAAAACGGGGACTGTTACTGTAGTTTGGCCTGTCTTAGATGCAACGTGATCCCACAAGTGTTGCATAGGAATGAAACATGCAAAGGTTTATTTTGGATAGAAAGGATAGCAAAACCGAGTGAGCACTCAGTGCCCCTTGTGAAATTGTTTCATGTGCAAATATTGTGCTTTGCGTGTCGTTCCGTAACAAGTCAGGTTACACGACGCCGCTGCTAACGATGCCGATCAGATGCAGACAGAGAACTGGATAAACCGGATTAGTGTACTCAACATGCTAATTACAGAATGTCCAACCTTAGCAAATGTACGTAAGGTTTAACCGTTATTTAATGATCGTTTTTAAAGCAAATCTTTCCAGTTCTACAAACAAATGAACACCGTGAGCCAGTTCACACCCTCAGATTCAGTTTGAAAGTCGAGGCTTGACTCAAAAGGAGATTATCAGGAACCCATTGTCACAGTCCTGTTATTTTGTTGTTCTTGTTCAGATGTTTCTCACTGAATTCATGTTAGTTTGCGTGTTCTAACGCCTTCACGTTTCAGTAGCAAATATCTTCTGGTTTCTTCTTTTGTAAAGTGTATAGTTTGTTTGCTTTCACCTGTTTGTTACCTTCACCTGTGGCTTGTTCCCTTCTTTGTGTCTCACTGTCCCGTCTTAGACTGATCATGCATTTTACTCGCTTGTGTGAAGGAAGTTGAATATACCTGGGCTTTCTTTCTGTTAGCTAGCTCAACAAACCTAAAACCTGTAACAGAACACATATCATGATGGTGTTTATGAACTTTCTTTGTTATGTCATGCTTTGTGTCTGCTCACATTAAAGTGGTTTTCTGATGCATTAGACTGGATCAGTACTACATACTCCTCAATACTCAAAAAAGGGGGAAAAACACAGAAACTAAAAAAGGATTTTCTAATGTGTTCTACGAAGTGCAAATCCAGCAGTGTAAAAAACATAGCAGCAGAATAGGACCAAGCACAAAAACATATCTTTTTTTTTTCTGAATGACCAACTATTTGCATGAACATTTCAGTGACAATGTGATTCACAGTTTATACTGTGGATCTCTGCAGGTTATAAAATATATTCCTTCAGCAGATGATTTATATATCGCTCTAAGAGGATAAAAGAAAAATTGAAAGTGTGCTGTGTCTGTTTGCTTGATAGTTGCTCCCAACCAGAGAATGTGTTTTGCATAAGTTACCATGGTGGTCTAGCCTGCTCTACCTTTGTCACACTGTACAGCACCTCCAACTTCAGACTCAACGTATCTCGCTAACCCATTCATCTCATAGTGCAGCCCTCTGATATTCTGTCATTTTGTCAGTGCTGGACTTTGTCTCTGTCTCGCCTTCTGATTCCTCCACACCACATCTTAATGCCCAATACCAAAGAACAACCTGTCTGAAGATGTAGAAACAGTTACTTTCTACAAAGGCCTCGTTGTTTTGTTTTTAATACCTTTTTGTCTTTCTGACATTGTTTCAATCATTATTGTGGCCAAGTCGTCTTTTTCTATTCATTGTATTGCCTTCTCTGCTGTCTTAATTTACCCTTGGAGCATGTATAAACACATTTTTAAAATATATTTGCTCATAAATAAATAAAGCTACAGTAAATCTCACTCCAACTAAGATTTGTCATATTTCATTAGTGTTAACCAGCTTATTTAATGTCATGCAACCTAGGTGTTAGATAGCATGTGCAAAGTCATGAGAAATTTAAAGGAGAATTTTCACACATCTACTGCAATGCCAAACTTTGTGGGACATTACCCAAAAGAGATGCACGTGAAAATATTGTGCAAAGTCTGAGTGATTTTACATTGCACCAGTTTACCGAGGAGACTCTGTCATCTATCCCACGTCACACATATATTGGTACCTTTCTTGCCAAAACCACACAGAGAATTTTCATCAGTGCAACTGTGGCTGATGCAAATTATCTCCTGCTGTTTTCTGCATATGAAAAATGTTTGGACAATGTCCCTCCCTGATTCTCCTGGCATTTTCATTTGTGAAAACAGCTTGAGTGCAGTCATTATCCGGCCTATGAGGGTACAAATTTGTACCAACCATCTGCCAAAGAGTGTGAAGACAGTGACACTATGTGCATGAGGGAATTCATCAAAAAGTGCATCTGTGGGGGACAACTTGGTAACACCAGAGCACATCTTTTGATAGCAGTCACTAAACCATGACACAGCTGGTGGCAAAATCTACTGCCCCTTCTCTCCTCACTATCCTCATCCCCCCACTCCACCTCTGTTTCACTCATCTTGCTGATCCTGCGGATCCCGTCTGGGCAACTCCCCCCTCACCCTCCACCCCCCGTCAGATGTGGCCCAGCCGAGTGTGGTGGAGCTTGCCTGGTTTTACGCAGCGGGGACCAGCGGAGACTATTGTGCATAATCTTGCAACGCAGCAGGTAGCCGGCAGAAGCCGCATGTCGGGAGCCTTTGAAGAGAAGTCGATAGGAGCCAAGTGTGTGGGGATAGTTGGGGTGTACTGAGTAGAAAGGGAATAGGCAGGGGGATGGAGTGGAAGCCCCCAAAGAGGCAGTTTAATAAAGATATTTAATACCTCAGAGAGGCCCTGCTTTGACTCCTTTGAAGGAACATGGAGTTGAAAAAGAGGGCCAGGCTGAGTGTACACCCCAAATCAACAAGAGAAGGGAGGAAAAAGAGGAGGGGTAAGGGAGCTAAGAATGAGAGAAGAGAAAACAAATGACTGGATTGAAAATAGTACAGTCTTTAATAATGGTTTGAGACAGATCTAAAATCTAGCAAATTAATGATTTGATCATTTAGCAATGGCTAAAAGTTGCTTTACTTTTACTTTTAATGCTTTATCTGGGTACACTATCAAGTTAAAAGACATTACCACTGAGTGGTAATGTCTTTTAACTTTAGTAAGGCAAGACCCTTACTCTTTTGATTGCTCATTAACACAGGGTGTATCAATATCAATCATTCGATTTTAGCAGGCTCTCTTTTAGAAAGCTATAGACACAGAAGCTTGCAGTAAATTAAAAAAAAAAAAAAAACAGCGCAATATAAAGTTTTAGATAGTCTTCTAATATTTACATGAAATCTGTCCCCACAAATACTTTTGGTTTTAAAATATGTTTTATTTCATTTAAATCACAACTAGCATTCATAGACCAATGTTAATTTAGATTTGGATTGAGTTTTAGAAGACAGAAAAGATATAAACTAGAGATGTACATGACTAGTGAACTAGATGAGCAGTCATCGCTATTGTCACTAGTTGGTATCAGATGTACTAGTAGTTTAATCTAATTGTTAACATTTTAAATGATGCCAGTAAACTGTCGTGGAGCTACAGTCCCAACATTGTTTTAGGAAAATGCCTAAACTCTGGTAATCTAGGCCAGAAACTTTTGTTAGGCCTTTTATTTTTAGGTATTTTGAAGGCGGATACAAGCGAGATGAGCTTTCTCCGATGGGTGGCTCCAGTCTACCATAGAGATGTGGTGATGAGTTCAGTCATTCAGGAGGGTAGGCTCAGAGTAGAGTTGCTACTCCTCCACATTGCAGTATAACTTGGACTGTTTCTATAATGCAAAGTGCAACACAGTTAAGCACCATTTAAAGTATAAATAATAATTGAAGAATGTGATAAATGGCTTTAAATGCATTTGTGTAGAAGCTCCTGAAGACAGGGTCCTCAAATTGAACTTGATAACTAGTATTTCTAGTTTCATACTAGTTGGTTAGTCCCCTCCACCCACCCCCAAAAGTTGCCCAAATATTTCAGCTAAGTTGGCATATTTTATGGCAATACATTTCCCAATACAGCTTTGTACACACAAATACACAAACATCTACTGCCTAGACAACTTTTGAGTGCCCCACCAGCTGAAAGAGCCTTGTTGTTTCAAATAGTGACTGTGGGCAGAATTTTCAATCCATGACCATGCTCGATGCACAATGTTGGACAGCAGCAAGGCATTGTGCCCCCAGCGCCAACCCTCCTCCATATTCATAGAAACAGGGTGGAATCTAATAAACGTAGGCTTAGGGGATTCAGTTGTCTCACATGGGAAAAACAGCTAATTGTCTAGCATTGTAGGGCAACAATGCCTCAACTATGAGAGCGTGGAAACTGTTGAGAACGTAAAGAACATAGACAAGATTGGGTACATTCGTGTGAATGTAATGAAATGGCTGAAGGTGGACATTTCTGTATTTTTGAGTATTTCCACTCTGACACTTCCCACTTATGCTGATCTTTTGAATCTGTCCAATGTCATTAAAATTGACCCCACAGACTGTCTTTGTAAGGAATCGCTAAGAAACTCACAGTGAATTTCATTGTTAAGGAGCAACAAGAAAGGCTGATTACACAATGCCCCAACGTCCACGTGTGAAGTTTCTTTTCATTATTAAAAAACTTCCCAAAAAACCAAAAATGTACTCTTTTAACTGTTCGTAGCTATAAAACCACAACCATTCCTTAGTCAAGACAAAGTTCCAAACAACATTTCTCTGGTAAAGTCTATTTCCCAATAAAAGAGCTTATAGCAGTCTACCATAGGCGTCTCATGTTGCTGGTGCACTACTGGGACATTTTAGTGCCTTAAGAGAAACAATAGTCATTAAATGCGGAGGATGTAAATCATAGCAAATTATTAGTCTAATTATTAATTAGAAATAATATCAATGTAGATTTCAACAGAATCTTTTTTTTTGTCTCCTGAGAACAGAGAGTAGAGTTTGTGAAAAGTGTTTTACTGTCCTCTAAAAGTCGTCGTTCTAGTCCAAAGACACATGAACTCCTCAATCCTTTTCATTTTAGGATGTACTGTGCAGAGTTACATTACTTTTGTCCCTTAAGTACAATATGTGTTTTTTGTGGTGCTGCAGTTTCCTTGTTAACTGGGGAAAGAAATCAGTGGTCAGTTTATGAAATTACACCTCAAACAAAATGTAAAATCGTAAAATAAGAAAAAGTTTAGTAACTTTTTCCCAATTTATTTATATTCAGAGCAAAATGGTGTACTTTCTTAATAAGTTTGGATGACTGTATAACAGACAGCACAATTTGTGGTCAGGTTAAACACAGAACAACTTTAACTGTACTACACATACTATACGTATAACTTTTACTATATATACAACTTACAGCATACAAAGTGGAACAACAGCATGTGTTGTTTAGATACACTGCCTCAAGAGTACATTATTGTATTTTCACTGACCTAAAACCCTTTACGACAGATGATGATCAACATTGTGTACAATATGATATATATATATATATATATATATATATATATATATATATATATATATATATATATATATTTTAAAATAAAAAAAAAATAATTAT